>JARQOD010009963.1:0-29147 GCA_033576555.1 Oophaga sylvatica
CCAGTGGAGTGTTAAACGCAGTCTTCCATACATCCCCCTCCTTCATGCGCAACAAATTGTATGCCCCCCGAAGATCAATTTTCGAGAACCACTTGGCCCCCACTAACTGGTTAAACAAATCAGGAATCAATGGCAGTGGGTAAGGATTGCGTACAGTAATCTTATTAATCTCACGAAAGTCTGGACAAGGCCGTAAACCGCCGTCCTTTTTTTTTTTTTTTTTTAACAAAAAAAAATCCAACCACCACAGGAGATTTGGAAGGCCTAATGTGACGGCGGCCAAGCTTGTCTGTATGTATTCCTCCAAAGCCTTTCTCTCAGGAATGGTCAAATTAAATAAACGACTTTTAGGAAGAGTTGCTCCAGGGACAAATTCAATTGCACAATCATAATCTCTATGAGGAGGCAATACCTGCGATTCCTTATCAGAAAAAACTTTCCAAAAATCCTGAATAGGTACAGGTAACTCCCCTTAACTACAGCAGCAATACGCCCATTACAACACTTGTCATAACAATTAGGACTCCAGGACTTAATTTCATTGGTAGACCAATCCAGTACCGGATTGTGCAATTTTAACCAAGGTAACCCCAAAATCACCGGTGAGGGCAAATTATTCAAAACTACCAAATCCAAATTCTCTTGATGAACACCATTAATAGTAAGAGGAAATTCACAGATATGGTGAGTAACATTTCTCAAGGGAGAACCATCCACAGAAACCACATTAATAGGGGAAGACAGAAGTTTGGGTTTTAATTTTAGTTTTTCCAAAAATTTCCCATCAATCACATTGAGAGTAGAACCACAATCCACAAATACCTGAAACTCCATTAATTCCTCCTCAACAGCAGTTGTAGCAGAAAGAAAGACACCTTTATTGTTTAAACAAGGTATACGGGCGAAACTGACCTCATATTTTTTTTTTTTTTTCTTCATTCGAAGCGCACAATTCTTAATGAAATGGTCAGATTTGCCGCAATAAAAGCACAAACCTTCTAAATACCTGCGGGCTTTTTCCTGAGAGCGAAGTGTCATCGCTCCAATTTCCATTGGCTCTCTAATGTCAGTACAGTCTCTCTCCAGACTTGGAGCTGACAAGGCAGAGGATTTATTCTCATTAACTCTTGCACGCAGTCTCCTATCCACCCGTATGGCTAATTGCATAGCCCCTTGCAAGTTACCAGGTATAGGATAAGCAATCAGCAAATCTTTAACCCTTTCACTTAGCCCTGCAAGAAATAAACTTTTCAAAGCTGAATCGTTCCACCCCACCTGAGTAGACCACCGACGGAAGTGAGTACAATATTTTTCTACATTACATGATCCCTGTCTCAAACGTCTCAATTCTGTCTCAGCTGATGAAACACGATCAGGATCGTCATACAATAACCCCAAAGCAGAAAAAAAAACTATTCACTGATCTAAAGCATGGATCACTAAGGCCTCTTTCACACATCCGTCTTTTTGTATCAGGCATGATCAGTCCTATGCCTGAAGGGACGGATATGGCGCTGAAACAAAAAAACTGATGGAACTGATCCGGTTTTTTGCTGGATCCGACCTGAACTTTTGAACTCAGAAAAAGAGGGTTTCTGATGGCCGGAGACACTGGAAAATGTAGTAGTAGTAGTAGTCCTCGATTTCCAGAATCCGGATCAGACTTTTGCCGGATTGCACAAAAGTCTGATCCGGTTCCATTGAATTCTATTGTTTCCGGCCGCCTGATGCACCACATCGGGCAGCTCCAGCAAAAAAAAAAAAAAAAAACGTTATATGCTCCGTTTTGTCCAGCCGCCGGATCCGGACAAAAACGGATACAACGCACTGACATCAGGCGCCATCCGGCGCTAATGAAAGTCAATGCAAAAAAAACGCATCCGGCATTACATTTCGCCGGATGCGGTTGGACAAAAAAATGCTGGAGGGCGCCGTCAGGCGCACAACGGATGTGTGAAAGAGGCCTAAGTTGCAGAGAAAAGGCCCAGTCCTGAGGTTCTTTGCGCAAAAGTGACATTATGAACCCTATGCGCTGAGATTCATCACCAAAGGATCTGGGTCTCAAATGAAAATACAACAAGCAAGCATTTTTAAAAAAAAATCTTGTACACCAAAAAATAAATCAGGCAAACGTACCTTTGGCTCCACTAAATGTGCTCCAGAACAACTACTCACGTGTTGCTGGATCTCAGCCACCTCCAGAGAGAGTCCCTGCAGGCGTTGAACCAAATCCTGAACCGACACCATGATGGAAACAGAAAATCTTTCCTTAGAGATATTCTTTGGCTGGACTTACTGTTATGATCTGCTACAAGCACTAAGGAAAGATGGGAAATCTGTCCCTACAATAAAACTAATCTGGATCCTACGATGTAACGGGGAACCTGATCCTGCGACCAGACCCGCTAAAGTCCTCAGCTAGTCTGAACGAAGACCTATAGATGCTAGGAAGGAATCCCTACAAGATCTAGGGACTGGGAGAAAAGGTGGACACCTCCTAACAGAAACTGTAGCAGGGGAAAATAAACACAAACAAATAACTTAGAGATCCTAAGATCAAGCAAAACTGACTGAGTAAGGCACCTAAGCACCCGGCTAGCTTAAGAGTAGATAATACAATGAAGTCCAGCAAAGCCAGAAGGGCGGAGCCAGACTAAATAGGGAAAAAAGGTCATGTGACCAGCAAACTGAAAAAAACCTAACGAGAGTTCTAACAACTGCCACATTCTTATGTGTTACCATTGTGTGTAAATATGTTTATTACATAATAATGTGTTCTGCTATGTTATACTTATGTATAGCCTAGGGAGAGCTTAGTGCATCCTGTTGGGGCATTAGAGGAGGGCACTTTAGTACATAGTGTGTGTATATGTGTGTATATATATAATTTAAAAAATATATATATATATATATATATATATATATATATATATATATATTATATATATATATATTATATATATATATATATATGTGTAATATATATATATATTATAGTACTGTTACGGGCCTCTAGGTGGGGGCATACTAGTGAGTCTTGTTAGGTAGAGTTCAAAGAGAGTTCTCATAGGGTTAAGTGTAGGAGGGGCTACCGGGTAGTAAGATAGGGTTTTAGAGGAAGTTAGTTCAGACGGGGCCAGCATGCCCAAGTGTAAACAAGGGCTCAGGCCCAGACAGCCGGCAGCCACACAACGTTCCAAGGATAGCAACCCACATTACCCATGGCCGCTGCATAGTCTCGCAGTGGGCCTAGACAGAAGAGGAAAGATGTGGCATCTTACTGCCTGGGCCAATGCTTTTAGGGAAGAAGTTGGCTGGGCCAAGGAACTGAGGGGAGCTGGAGCTTCGAAGAGTTCAGTGCAGACGGGCCGGATGCTTCACCGGGGGCCACCAAACGTAGTGATTGATGAATTCAGCTCTGAGGTGAAGCAGGCTGGAGGAGATGTCATTATGGCGGGGTCAGGCCTGGAAGGAACTGGGGAGTGGTCTGGGACAGTCCGGGCGTGTACTGCACAGAAGTGACAGCAAGGCAGGTAGAGCAAAGGAAACGAATGTAATTCCTGTTGTGCAAACTGGAAGTAACGTGTGAAGGGTTCAGTAAAGAGAGTGTTCAAGTTGTTCTGGACTGTGTCTCCATTACTGGGGGTTGCCTGGAAGAGGGACCATCGGTGCCTGGGAAACACCCAGGAGAAGTGGAATCTGGAGATGCAGGTACGCCAGAGGAGAGAACACTGTTTCATGTAGGGGACAGGCCGGACATGGATGTTATGGTAATCCAGGTCACGACTACAGTCCAGGCTCGCTCTTACAACTGGAGAGGTGAGGACTCTGTAAAATGTCTGTAGTGAGATTTATTAATGTGTCTCTGCATAACCAGGATTACACCATAGTGATGAAGAGGTATTATGAATGCTGTCAGGCGCATGTGTCTGAGAGATGTGGAAGACCATTGAACCCAATCACAGGGCCTCCACCTTACCTCCTGATACAAGAGGACACTAATGTCCAGAAGATCCTAGAACTCACCTACAAGATGATTGAGCTGCTGACTGGAGAGGTGATACTGCTGGGAATGCTGGGACATACAGTAATGCTATGAAGGGATCGGGGGATTGACTATCATTGTGTGTGTCAGGTTCCTATACGGTGTCAGGATGTCACCTTCTACTTCTCAATGGAGGAGTGGGAGTATTTAGAAGGACACAAAGATCTGTATAAGGACGTCATGATGGAGGTTCTCCAGCCCCTCACATCACAAGGTACACATGACTAAATACACATGTCCTATAATTATCAGTATGAACAGAATTAATTCAGTCCCTGTATGTGTTTCCTACAGTTGTATCCAGTAAGAGGATAACATCAGAGAGATGCCCCTGTCCTCTTCCACAGGACTGTAAACAAGAGAATCTCAATTTTCTTCAGGATCTTCAGGTAGATGCTGCCAACATGATGATGTCATGTGGGTAAAATGTCTTCATAATATATTGAATAGATTCTTTATGATATTCCTTCAGTTCATCTTCTTCTCATTCAGGTCAGTACAATATCAGATCCTCTCAATGCAGATCTTCTATATAAGAGAATTTTCCTAACAGACCCATCAAGGATGGATGGGGTCAGGGGCAAGATGGCGGGGAGGATATTACACCTCACCCTGGAGATCCTCTTCCGGCTTACAGGAGAGGTGAGAGATTCTGATGATGTCAAATTACATCATTCTTATCTATGGGAATAACAGATGGACAGAACTGGGAAGGTGTCATGTGTGCATTGCCACGAAGATCGTCGCGGTTGCACATTTTGACTTCTCACAGCTGATCTGCTGTTTCTTTGTGTTTGGCAGCTAGGGAGTTAATTCTGTCTGTGCTCGGTACTGGGACTGGGTGCAGTTTCTCCCGGCTGCAATTGATTATTTGTTGATTGGTTTCCTTTAAATTCCTGGTTGTCTGCTTGGGGAGTTGCCAGTGAAACCTTCATGCAGACCACAGATAGGAATGAATCTGTATAGACTTTAGTTGTGAGCTCCTTAGTTGTTCTAAGCTCAACTTGGTTAGAATTTATTTCCCAGACCATTTATGTTCCTTTGGTGTTTGAGTGTGTATGCAAGCGAGTGTTATCCTGTCTGTCTTATATGTCTAATCTGTGTATTTAGCTGAGATCAGCCCATATCCCTTTGGTGGTAGTCAGGATCCTTCTTAGGACTGATTACAGGGTTCAGGGTCTGATAGGAGACAGGGTTAGGTTGGAGACTTGGACCTCTGAACCATTATCAGTACCTCCAAGGTGAGGGATTAGTTAGGACCCCAGTTTAGGGTCAGGTTAGATCCCGGTCCACCTCTTTCCTGTTTCAGCTCATCAAGTCCTCAAGATTAACCCTGAGTTCAGCAGATATCGTGTCAGGTAAATCTATTCTATACTTACATGCTGATGTTGCTATACTAGTTGTTGTATAGAGTGTTGTTCCTGTATTAATAGTTTCCTGACATTGTATACATATCATTAGACAGCGTGACATTTTCACTGGCCATAAAAATTATCTCCAGTTACCATGGATCCAGTAGCCCAGCTGGCTCTGCAGTTGCAGGGATTATCCATGGAGCTGACGGACATTAAGTCCAAAGTTTTGTCTCCCCTGGAGCAAACCAGAGTTGAACCTAAAGTAGCTCTCCCGGACAGGTTCACTGGTGGGCGAGACAAATTTTTCACCTTCCGGGAGGCATGTAAATTGTATTTTCGGCTTCGGCCTCGATCATCAGGGAGTGATGAGCAGAGAGTGGGAATTGTTATCTCACTTCTGCAAGGGGACCCTCAATCCTGGGCATTTTCCCTTCCTCCGGGATCCCCGGCTCTACTGTCTGTAGATCAATTTTTTACTGCCCTGGGATTGGTATATGATGACCCAGATCGGGTCTCTCTTGCTGAGACAAAATTACGTAAGATATAGCAGGGAGATCGTCCTGCAGAGGAATTTGCTTCTGAGTTTCGTAGATGGGCCACAGATACTCAGTGGAATGACCCAGCTCTTAGGAGCCAGTTTTGTCATGGGCTTTCTGATAAATTAAAAGACGTTTTGGCTCAGTATGAGTCTCCTCATTCACTGGAGGCTGCTATGGCCTTAGCTATCCGTACTGATAGACGGCTTCAGGAGAGGGGTGAGGTAACCCCACTCCCTGTTGTTTCTCCACCTACCACTAAAGTCCCTTATGTTGAGGTTCCCCTTGTCTGTTCGGATGAGCCTATGCAGTTGGGAGGGACATCATTTCGTAGGAGGGGATTGGCGGTACGCCGCAGGACTAGAAGATGTTTTTTCTGCGGGAAAGAGGGACATTTTGTTGGAGAATGTCCATCCCGTGCCTTGTTGAGCCAAAAGTCGCCGGAAAACTGTTAATCCCAGGTTGTGTGGTGGACGACAACCTGGGAGTATGTATTTCATCCGCCAGTTCTTCTCAGTTCCTTGTACCAGTGGAGGTGGTAGTTGGTACGAGAGTGGAGAGATTGTCTGTTCTTCTTGATAGTGGTTCCAGGGCTAATCTGGTTGACGCTCAGTTTGCTCAGGCTCAAGGTATGCATCTGAGTGTATTGGTCAAACCGATCCCTATATTCTCCATTGACGCCAGGCCTCTCGGCCAAGGTAGCTTTGTTCATGAGGTTCATAACATTGACCTTCGGGTAGGGGCAATACATAGGGAACAATTATCTTGTTATGTGTTGGAGGGTCTACCTACTCCCATTGTGTTGGGACTTCCTTGGTTGGTTAAACATAACCCTGTGATTAATTGGCAGTCCAGAGAAATAAGCCAATGGGGTGAGTTTTGCAAAAGCAACTGCATGAACACAGTCATCAGTGCGGTTGTGCCTAGTACATTGCCTCCTTTTTTGGAGGATTTTGGGGATGTTTTCTCTGAGGAGGGGTGTCAGGAGTTGCCTCCTCATCGCGTGTATGACTGCTCTATTAATCTCCTTCCTGATGCTAAGTTGCCTAAAGCTAGGTTGTATAATCTTTCTGGTCCTGAGAGGCAGGCTATGAAAGATTATATTTCTGAAAGTCTGGCCAAAGGGCATATTAGACCTTCATCTTCCCAGTAGCCGCGGGGTTCTTCTTTGTGAAGAAGAAAGATGGAGGCCTACGCCCTTGCTTGGATTTCCGCGAACTTAATCGGATTACTGTTCGAGATCCGTATCCACTCCCTCTTATTCCTGATCTCTTCAATCAAATTGTTGGCGCCAAATGGTTCTCTAAATTGGATCTCAGGGGGGCGTATAATCTGATTAGGATAAAAGAGCGGGATGAGTGGAAAACGGCGTTTAACACGCCGGAGGGACATTATGAGAACCTTGTCATGCCTTTTGGTCTGACTACTGCACCAGCAGTATTCCAACATTTTGTTAATGACATTTTTCGTCACCTTGTGGGGCTGTTTGTGGTTGTATATTTGGACGACATTTTAATTTACTCGCCAGATCTTGTGTCTCATCAGGAGCATGTGAGACAGGTGTTGCAGATCTTGCGAGACAATAAACTATACGCCAAACTGGAGAAGTGTGTATTTGCCGTACAGGAACTTCAGTTTTTGGGTTTTTTGGTGTCAGCCTCCGGTTTCCGTATGGACCCTGAAAAGGTGAGAGCAGTGCTTGAATGGGATCAGCCAGGGGATCTTAAGGCTCTGCAGCGTTTTTTGGGGTTTGCTAACTACTACCGGAAATTTATTTGTAATTTCTCATCTGTCGTCAAACCTCTCACTGACATGACAAGAAAAGGGACGGATTTTTCTAAATGGTCGGACAAAGCTTGCCAAGCCTTTTCCTCTTTGAAGAAATGTTTTGCTTCGGCACCCGTTCTCATCCAACCAGATGCATCTCAGCCGTTCATTGTGGAGGTGGATGCGTCTGACGTAGGGGTGGGTGCTATATTGTCCCAGGGTCCGTCCCCTGGTAAATGGCATCCGTGCGCTTTCTTTTCTAAGAAATTGTCGTCCGCCGAAAGGAATTATGATATCGGCAATAGGGAACTTTTGGCCATTAAGTTAGCTTTTGAAGAATGGCGTCACTTTTTGGAGGGGGCAGTCCACCCGGTCACCGTCATTACTGATCACAAGAACCTGCTGTATTTGGAATCTGCTAAGCGTCTGAATTCCAGACAAGCTCGATGGTCGTTGTTTTTTACCAGGTTTAATTTTGTCGTCACTTATCGCCCGGGGTCTAAGAATGTAAAGGCTGATGCCTTGTCTCGCAGTTTCCCAGGGGCCGGGAAAACGGATGATCCGAGTCCTATCCTTCAGGAGGGGGTGGTAGTGTCGGCTGTATTTTCTGAGCTTGAGGAGGAGGTGTTAGAGGCTCAGGGGGACGCCCCTGCAGGACCTCCAGGGAGACTGTTTGTCCCAAATCTGTTGAGACAAAAGGTTATTGAGGCACATCATAATTCTGCTCTAGCAGGACATCCAGGGAGTAAGGCTACTTTAGATCTCCTTTCTCGCCGGTTTTGGTGGCCTAATGCTAATAAAGATGTTATAACTTTTGTCGCGTCATGTGGGGTGTGTGCTCGCTCTAAAACCCCTCATACCCGTCCGTCTGGGACCCTTTTACCCTTGAAACTTCCGGAGCGTCCATGGACTCATTTATCTATGGACTTCATTACGGACCTTCCTCCGTCGTCAGGGAATACTGTCATACTGGTGGTTGTTGACAGGTTCAGTAAGATGGCACATTTCGTTGCTCTTCCTGCACTCCCTAATGCTAAAACTCTGGCGCAGGTGTTCATTAGGGAGATCGTTAGACTTCATGGGTTGCCTTCTGATGTGGTGTCAGATAGGGGGTCTCAGTTTGTGTCCAAATTTTGGAGGGCATTTTGTTTACGTCGGGGGATGCAATTGTCATTTTCCTCGGCTTTTCATCCGCAGACCAATGGTCAGACAGAGCGTCTGAATCAGAGCTTAGAGACATATCTCCGGTGTTTTGTCTCAGAAAACCAAGAGGACTGGTCTTCTTTCTTGCCTCTGGCAGAGTTCGCTCTTAACAACAGGCGGAGCGAGTCCACTGGTAAGTCCCCGTTTTTTGGGGCATATGGTTTCCATCCCCAGTTTTGTACTTTCAATGGGGGGGGCCCTTCTGGGGTTCCTGAGGAGGAGCGTTTCTCGTCGTCACTTGCTTCTGTGTGGAGAGGTGTATTGAATAATCTGAGTGTGATGGGGAACCGTTACAAACGTATGGCTGATAGGAGGAGAGTTTCTGGTCCAGATCTTAATGTGAACGATCTGGTATGGTTGTCTACCAGGAATATAAAACTTAAAGTTCCCTCCTGGAAACTGGGTCCCAGATTCATCGGGCCGTACAGGATCAGTTCCATAATTAATCCTGTGGCATTTCGTCTGGACCTCCCTCCTACGTTTAAAATTCATAATGTGTTCCACAAGTCATTACTTAAAAGGTATGTGGCACCAGTCATACCGTCACCTCTACCTCCTCCTCCTGTGTTGGTCAATGGTAACTTGGAATTTCAAGTATCAAAGATCATTGACTCACGTCTGAATCGCCGGTCCCTTCAGTACTTGGTGCATTGGAAGGGGTATGGTCCAGAGGAGAGGACGTGGGTCCCTGCGTCTGATGTTAACGCAGATCGTTTGGTTCGGACCTTCCACAGAACTCACCCGGGCAGGCCTGGCCCTGAGGGTCCGGAGGCCCCTCGTAGAAGGGGGGGTACTGTCATGTGTGCATTGCCACGAAGATCGTCGCGGTTGCACATTTTGACTTCTCACAGCTGATCTGCTGTTTCTTTGTGTTTGGCAGCTAGGGAGTTAATTCTGTCTGTGCTCGGTGCTGGGACTGGGTGCAGTTTCTCCCGGCTGCAATTGATTATTTGTTGATTGGTTTCCTTTAAATTCCTGGTTGTCTGCTTGGGGAGTTGCCAGTGAAACCTTCATGCAGACCACAGATAGGAATGAATCTGTATAGACTTTAGTTGTGAGCTCCTTAGTTGTTCTAAGCTCAACTTGGTTAGAGTTTATTTCCCAGACCATTTATTTTCTTTTGGTGTTTGAGTGTGTATGCAAGCGAGTGTTATCCTGTCTGTCTTATATGTCTAATCTGTGTATTTAGCTGAGATCAGCCCATATCCCTTTGGTGGTAGTCAGGATCCTTCTTAGGACTGATTACAGGGTTCAGGGTCTGATAGGAGACAGGGTTAGGTTGGAGACTTGGACCTCTGAACCATTATCAGTACCTCCAAGGTGAGGGATTAGTTAGGACCCCAGTTTAGGGTCAGGTTAGATCCCGGTCCACCTCTTTCCTGTTTCAGTTCATCAAGTCCTCAAGATTAACCCTGAGTTCAGCAGATATCGTGTCAGGTAAATCTATTCTATACTTACATGCTTATGTTGCTATACTAGTTGTTGTATAGAGTGTTGTTCCTGTATTAATAGTTTACTGACATTGTATACATATCATTAGACAGCGTGACAGAAGGACTCTGGAAATGTCTGTAGTGAGATTTATTAATGTGTCTCTCCATAACCAGGATTACACAGTAGTAAAGAAGAACTCTTGTGAGCGCTGTCAGGACCCTGTGTCTGAGGGATGGGAAAAATCTTTGAGAACTATCTCGGGGCCTCAACTGCACTCCGTGATAGATAAGGACAACAATGATCAGAAGATCCTAGAACTCGCGTACATGATGATTAAGTTGGTGACTGGAGAGGTGACACTGCTGGGAATGCTGGGACATTGTACAGTAACGCTGTGAAGGGATTGAGATAATGATGGTATCATTGTATGTGTCAGGTTCCTATAAGGTGTCTGGATGTCACCATCTATTTCTCCATGGAGGAGTGGGAGTATTTAGAAGGACACAAAGATCTGTACAAGGATGTCATGATGGAGGTTCCCCAGCCCCTCATATCACCAGGTAATAGACAGGACTAAATACACACGGCCTATAATTATCTGTATGTAAAGAATGAATTCAGTTCCTATATATGTTTCCTCCAGTTCTATCCAGTAAGAGGACAACACCAGAGAGATGTCCCCGTCCTCTTCTTCCACAGGACTGTAAACAAGAAGATCCCGATGTTCCTCAGGATCATCAGGTAGATGGAGAGAAGGTGTCATGAGATCTCCCCTATGATGTGTAGATGACTGTGAAGATCTTGTGTTCAGTCTTGTTTTATCCACCAGTATTATATGTTTTATACTTGCGTAATGAGAACGGTGGAGATGGCAGGATTAGAGCTGATAATAGCTGTGACTTCTCCTTCTGTGACTTTTACCATATTTGTTTCAGGTTGAAGATCTGCCCCATATTAATACTACAGAGACATATGTGAGGGTGATGAGCGGTGTAAAGAGGAGATTCCTACAGATAACTTCTCAGGTGAGTAGTAACCACTAAATCCAGAGAAGTCACAGATTATCCTTCCTGTAGAATTTATTGTTGCATTTGTTAGAGCTTGTTTACTCAGAACTTTTTGAAGTGCATTTTTACTGGCCGATGGATTTAGTGTTTGAACAAAAGAACACATTTTTAACCCCTTCCCGACCTTTGACACAGCATATGCGTCATGAAAGTCTGTGCCAATCCGACCTGTGATGCATATGATGTCATGAAAGGATCGCGTTCCTGCAGGTCGGGTGACCGGGGTCACTGAAAGGTCACCCGACCCTCAGGCACAAGACCCTTTGTGCTTGTGGCTATGATCGCTCTGATTCAGTTTTAACAGCCAATCAGAGTGATCTGTAATATTTCACCAGTGAAATTTGGTGAAATATTACAATCCAGCCATGGCCGATGCTTCAATAGCATCTGCCATGGCTGGAGACCGAGATCCGACCCCCCACACACACACCGATTGATGGCGGCGATCGGTCACCGCTGTCACTATCTGCTTCCCTCCGCTCCGGTCTGCTCCCCCTGCCTTCTGATTTCCCCCCCCTCACCTCCCGGGACTTGCGATGTCCCTGTGGCCGTCTCGGTGTCCCTCCGGGATTCTTCATGGGCGCCGCCATCTTGGAAAATAGCGGTTGCAGTGCGCCCTCCAGCCGGCAGATTCCATACATTTTTTTTATCACTGTGATAAACTCTCACAGTAATCAAAATTTAAAAAAAGTAAATAAACGCCCCCTTTATCACCGCTATAGGTAGGGACAAATAATAAAATAAAGAAAATATATATATTTTTTATTTTTCTATTAGGGTTAGGGTTAGAATTATGGTTAGGTTTAGAACTAGGGTTAGGGTTAGCCTTAGGGTTGGAATTTGGGTTAGGGTTGGAATTAGGGTTACGGTTAGAATTAGGGTTAGGGTTGGAATTAGTTAGGGTTAGGCTTGTGGTTAGGGTCAGAGTTAGGATTAATGTTAGGGGTGTTTTGGGGTTAGAGTTGGGATTAGGGTTAGGCTTGTGGTTAGGGTTATGGTTAAGGTTTGGATTAGGGTTAGGGGTGTGTAGGGGTTAGGGTTGTGGTTAGGGGTGTGTTGGGGTAAGGACTGGAGTTAGAATTGAGGGATTTCCACTATTTAGGCACATCAGGGGGTCTCCAAACGCGACATGGCGCCACTGTTGATTCCTGCAATTTTTGCGTTCAAAAAGTCAAACAGTGCTCCCTTTATTCCGAGCCCCGACATGTGCCCAGACAGTGGTTTACCCCCACATATGGGGTATCAGCGTACTCAGGAAAAATTGCACAACAACTTTGGTGGTCTAATTTCTCCTGTTACCCTTGGGGGGGAAAAAAATGGGGATTAAAAAATATTTTTGTGGAAAAAAAATGATTTTTTATTTTCACGACTCTGCGTTATAAACTTCTGTGAAGAACTTGGAGATTCAAAGTGCTCACCACACATCTAGAGGAGTTCCTTGGGGGATCTAGTTTTCAAAATGGGGTCACTTGGGGGGGTTTCTACTGTTTAGGCACATCGTGGTGTCTTCAAACGTAACATGACGCCCGCAGACCGTTCCATCAAGTCGGCATTACAAAACGTCACTACTTCCCTTCCGAGCCCCGACGTGTACCCAAACAGTGGTTCCCCCCCACATATGGGGTACCAGCGTACTCAGGACAACAACTTTTGGGGTCCAATTTCTCATGTTACCCTTGTGAAAATAAAAAATTGCGGGTTAAAAAAAAAATCAGTTTTTGAGGAAAAAAAACGATTTTTTATTTTCACGGCTCTGCATTATAAACTTCTGTGAAGCACGTAGGGGTTCAAGGTGCTCACCACACATCTAGATAAGTTCCTTGGGGGGTCTAGTTTCCAAAATGGGGTCACTTGTGGGGGGTTTCGACTGTTTAGGCACATCAGGGGCTCTGCAAACGTAACAAGATGCCCGCAGACCATTCCATCAAGTCGGCATTTCAAAGCGTCACTGCATCCCTTCCGAGCCCTGACGTACCAGCGTACTCAGGACAAACTGGACAATAACTTTTTGGGTCCAATTTCTCCTGTAACCATTGTGAAAATAAAAGATAGCGAACTAAAAAATCATTTTTTGAGAAAAAAAAGATTTTTTATTTTCACGGCTCTGTTATAAATTTCTGTGAAGCACCTGGGTTCAAAGTGCTCACTGTGCATCTAGATAAGTTTCTTAGGGGGTCTAGTTTCCAAAATGGGGTAATTTGTGGGGGAGCTCCAAAGTTTAGGCACACAGGGGCTCTCCAAACACGACATGGAGTCCGCTAACGATTGGAGCTAATTTTACATTAAAAAAGTCAAATGGCGCTCCTTCCCTTCTGAGCCCTGCTGTGCGCCCAAACAGTGGTTCCCCACACATATGGGGCACCAGCGTACTCAGGAAAAACTGGACAACAACTTTGGGGTCCCATTTATCCTGTTACCCTTGGGAAAATAAAAATAGCTGGCTAAAAGATGATTTTTGAGGAGCAAAAATGCTTTTTTTATTTTCACTGCTCTGCGTTTAATAGCTTCTGTGAAGCACTTGGGGGTTCAAAGTGCTCACTACATATCTAGATAAGCTCCTTGGGGGGTCTAGTTTCCAAAATGGGGTCACTTGTGGGGGGTTTCTACTGTTTAGGCACATCAGGGGCTCTGCAAACGCAACATGACGCCCGCAGAACATTCCATCAAGTCTGCATTCCAAAATGGCACTCCTTCCCTTCTGAGCTCTCCCATGCGCCAAAACAGTGGTTTCCCCCCCACATATGGGGTATTGGTGTACTCAGAACAAATTGCCCAACAACTTTTGTGGTCAAATTTCTCCTGTTACCCTTGTGAAAATAAAAAATCATTTTTGAGGAAAAAAATGATTTTTTTATTTTCACTGCTCTGCGTTATAAACTTCTGTGAACCACTTGGGGGTTCAGAGTGCTCACAACACATCTAGATAAGTTCCATAAGGGGTCTAGTTTCCAAAATGGTGTCACGTGGGGGCTTTTCACTGTTTAGGCACACAGGGGCTCTGCAAACGTGTCATGGTGTGAAAATGAAAAAACTGAGGCTAAAAGAAAATTTTTGTGAAAAAAAAAAAAAAAGTACTTTCTTTTTTTTACGGATCAATTTGTGAACCACCTGGGGGTTCAAAGTGCTCACTAAGCAGCTAGATAAGTTTCTTGGGGGTCTAGTTTCCAAAATTGGGTCACTTGTGGGGGAGCTCCAATGTTTAGGCACACAGGGACTCTCCAAATGCGACATGGCAACCGCTAAATATTCAAGCATATTTTCCATTCAAAAAGTCAAATGGCGCTCCTTCCCTTCTGAGCCCTGCCGTGCGCCCAAACAGTGGTTTATGACCACACATGAGGTATCTGTGTACTCAGGAGAAATTGCTCAACAAAGTTTAGGATCCATTTTATCCTATTGCCCATGTAAAAATGAAAAAATTGATGGTAAAAGAATTTTTGTTGGAAAAATTAAAATATCCATTTTTTTTCCATCATACATGACGGCACCACGAGAGAGAGGGGATCCGCCCATCAAGGACAGGAAGCCTTCAAGATAAAAGGGGCGGCTCCTCTCTCCGCATCATCAGTTGGTTTCCTGTCCTCGATGGGAGACCCTCAACATAAAGACTCTCGGGTGAAGAGGATGCCTAGGCCTGGGTCGGATGGCTTAATGGTGGACGTTTGTTCATCGCATCCGTCACCAGGTACTGGAGGTCGCCTCGGGGGTCAGGTATACCCTGCCCCCCCTGAGCGAGGCATGGCCACTGCCTTTTTTTGTGCAGACTTTTTTCCCTATGGCTCCCTTTAAGGCGACTGTAGGTGGGGGCAATCCTCGGGGAACACTTTCAGTGTATCCCCCTGTTGATACTGGGCCATGCAGCCTGATAGCACATCGGTGCCAGGCGTTTTAAAAGACCCCCCTCTCCTCCCCCCTTCCCCCCCCCGGATACCTGGGACACCTGCGCAGACCCCTGATCGGATGATGGAACGCTGTGATATTCATTGGTGGCAGTGGAGACCAGGAGAACCGCTGCTTAGAGCGGTAATTCATTTTCCGGCTGTCTCCTGCGCTCTGCCGACACGCTGCAGGAAACCGGACGTCGCGCTCCGGATATGACGGGGGCGCCCGGCCTGGTGAGCGGAAGAGTTCTCCTGTTCGCAGGAGAAAGGCAGAACTGAGCGCGCGCCGGACATAGCGACCGGGCGCGCGCGGGGCACGCGACGGGCGCTTTCGGCGGATGATGAAAAAAGAAAAAGGGGGGGCGAGCGCGAGCGCACAAGCGCACGTGCAGGAAAGGATTTAAAACCGGCACTCACCTAGTAATCGCCGTCACAAGACTGCAGCTGCAGGTGACGGTATAGCTGGAAAAAGCTTGCAATGGAGAGTTTATCGCCGGGGCACCTGGACTCACGCCAGGAGGTACATGCCAGACGGTCTCTGTCTGGTGAAAAGACCCAGACACGCCGCAGCAATAGCCGCTCGGACAGCATAAGAACGGGGCACAGTAAGGAAGATTCTGTGATATGGAAGGAGCCAATCAGCCTCCAGAACCGGTACCCGTCTATTACAGCGTCCGAGTGGTGAGTGAACTTCGAGAAAGTCCAGTACACTAATGTCTGTTCTCTTTCTCTTCTCTTTTTTCTGCATATATCTTTTTTCCCTCTCACATACACATGAGAAAATTAGGGGGTTTATAAGAATAGTAAGGCAAAAACCAAAAATAGGGAATGTCCCTTATGTAAAACCCGCTAGAAAGAGCCTGGGCTAAAGATTTATGCCAGGATTGTATCACCAAAACACTGGCAGAGGAAACGCCCTCCTTTACTGAAAGCCTGAAGTCCCTAATTCAGGCGGAAGTATGTAAGTCCATGAAAGCCTTTCACATGGCAGATATGGACGGCAAGTCCAGAGACAGATCTAGCGTCTCAGGGATATCCCAGGAAGATTCCTCTGGAGCAGAAGGGGACTCTAGTAGGTCCCGTAATACAGATAGCAGCTCAGAGGATGAAAATGTCTTCCCGGTTGAGGCAACAGATAAATTAATAAAGACAGTCCGCTCTACCATGGGACTGGTAGAAGACAAACCCAAACGAACACCTCAAGAACTTATGTTCGTGGGGCTTCAAAAGAAAAAACGGAAAACCTTTCCCATTAACGACCAGTTAAAAGACCTGATTAGGAGGGAATGGGAGAAGCCAGAGAAAAAGTCCCATGTTACCAGCACTCTGAAGAAGAAATATCCTTTCGATGAGCAAGCATCTTCATCCTGGGATAGAGCCCCAAAAATAGACGTAGCGGTGTCAAAAATCGCCAGGAAATCCTCCCTACCTTTTGAAGATCTAGGTACACTGAGAGAACTGCTGGACACAAAGACAGACGTCTGTTTAAAAACGGTCTGGGAAACATCGGCAGGGGCATTAAGACCGGCTATTGCAGCTACTTGTGTGGCCAGGTCCCTAAAAGTCTGGGTGGACAACCTAGAAAATCAGGTGGAACAAAGAGTTTCCAGAGAAAATATCTTGGAAGCCATACCAGCCATCAGAGCAGCAGCAATTTTCCTGGCTGAAGCCTCAGCGGATTCGGCAAGGTTGGCAGCTAAATCTGCAGCGCTTGCTAACGTAGGACTCAGAGCGGTGTGGCTTAAGTGCTGGCCAGGTGACATCCAGGCAAAGGTAAAGTTATGCTCCTTACCCTGCGAGGGCAATTTTTTATTTGGGCCTGCACTGGATGAAGTATTGGAGAAGGCTACGGATAAAAAGAAAAACTTTCCGAAACAGCCTTTTCAGAATTTTCGTCGCTCCTTTCAGAGTAATCGTAACTTTGGAAAGCAGCACTACAGAGAACGAGACAAACGTTCAGGACAAACGATCGCAGAGGAGGGGGAGGCTTCTACTTCGGTAAGCCCTCCAAAGAAGATAAGAAGCCCTCCCAGTGACGGTCCTTCTCAGGTGGGAGGCAGGCTCTCTCACTTCCTTCCAGCCTGGGAGAAGATTTCGTCCAGTACCTGGATTTTGCAAATAGTAGAGTCAGGACTGGAATTAAAATTCCATCACCGTCCACCGAACACAATATATGCTGACTCCCCTACAGTCAAACAAGTCTGGAGGAAGAAATAATTGCTCTTATACAAAAACGCGTCCTGGAAAAAGTCCCGTAGAGGAGGAAAGAGAGGGTTTTACTCCCCGCTGTTTCTAGTAAAAAAAACCAGACAACTCCTGGAGGACGATCATAAATCTAAGGGCTCTCAACAGGTTTTTGATAATCCCGTCTTTCAAGATGGAGACGATAAGAACAGCAGTAAATCTCCTCTTTCCTCGATGCTATATGTCCTCGACCTCAAGGATGCTTACTATCACGTCCCAATCCGGAGGGCAGACCGCAGATATCTCAGAGTAGCAGTAAAAATAAGGTCGCAATTACATCACCTGCAGTACAGAGCTCTGCCCTTTGGGATAGCAACAGCCCCACGTGTCTTCACGAAATTGATGGCAGAAGTCACAGCGCACCTGAGAGAGAGAGATACGCTAATAATACCCTATCTGGACGATTTTCTGATAGTGGGGAGAAATTTCTCGCATTGTCAGGATCAGGTCAATATCGTTATAGAAACCCTACGGAGGTTGGGGTGGCAGCTCAATCTCAAAAAATCCAAGCTGGAACCGGCAATGACCCAGGTCTTCCTGGGAATAACAATAGACTCTATGGCACAGGAATGTCATCTTCCGGAAGAAAAAGATCTCAGAATAAAACAAATGATAACAACAACACAATACAAAAACCACAGATTACGCTAAGAAAAGCCATGTCGGTGTTGGGATCACTAACGGCATGCATACCGGCAGTAAAGTGGGCTCAGTTCCATACAAGGAAATTACAGTGGAATGTGTTGATGGAAGATCTAGTCCTCCAGGGACATCTAGACCAGAAGATCACACTTCCAATCCCGGTACTCCAATCGCTCCAATGGTGGCTGAGAATAGATACATCTCCGCGAGGGATTCCGTGGAAATTCATGGTCTCGAAGGTGGTCACAACAGACGCCAGCCCCTGGGGGGGGGAGCCCATCTGGATACACCGTGGCTCCAAGAACCGTGGAAACAGGAAGAAAAACAGCTGTCTTCAAACGAATGGGAACTCTTGGCAGTCGAAAGAGCACTGCAGGGTTTACTACCAAGTATATCGGGACATCATGTCCGAGTCCTGTCAGACAATCGGACGGCGGTCGCTTATATAAACCACCAAGGAGGCACCCGTTCCCGGTCACTGATGGACATAACAGAAAAGATTATGGCTCTTGCAGAGCGCCACTTCCATTCATTATCGGCCCTACATATAAGAGGCATAGACAACCAAAAAGCAGATTTTTTGAGCAGAAACCACCTGAAGCAGGGAGAGTGGGCATTAAAGAGTCCATTTTTCACCAGATAGTACATATGTGGGGGGAGCCCAGCATAGACCTCTTCGCCACAAGGACCAACAAGAAGCTGCGAAAATTCTGCTCTCTGAATCCTGCAGACAGGCCCTTAGCAGTAGATGCCTTCAGAATAAACTGGACGTCGGGACTTCTGTATGCCTTTCCCCAGTTGTCTAATTCCGTTAGTTCTGAAGAAGATCAGGGAGGACAAAGCCAGGGTGATCTTAATAGTCCCTTCTGGCCAGGCCTTGGTCTACTGGTAATGATACTTGCCTAACAGACCATGGACTCCCGGCAGTCCACGACGCTTCTAGCAGGGTCCTCAGATACGTAAGAAATCGGGCTACATGGACCCGGATTTGAGAGGTCACTTGAGCGGGTTTTAGGAAGGGCCGCAGATACTACTCCTTGGCAGCAGAGCTGTGACCAAGGGTCATGCGATAGGAACTTTTAACAACACCGCCAACGGAAGAAGACCATAAGTCTATTAAACAACAAAGTTAAACTAACTATAACATTAAGCTCTCGGTGTTCCGATTGCACATCAGAGAAGGGTACCACAATTTGTGCCTAGAGAGCAGTTCTGTTAGCACTCCCCTAGGGTATCAGTTCTATCAGCTTAATCTGGCTACAGCATACTTGACAGGCTCTACTATTCCACCTTAAGCGCTACACAGCCCGTAGGAGGAACTCAGGACACCGACCTCTACACCGACTTCTACGATGGAAGGTAATAGTTGACTAGAGGTTCCAAGAATATCTGGCCACGGCAACTAGGTATTGGCCACACTTAGGCCTCGGGCCCTAGCACGCAAAAGAGGAAAACAACTTCAGAAGGCCCAGTATCGAAAGATCAGAAATTGGAGGGGGTCAATTCCAGGGTGAGAAAGGCCAGGGCTCTAGGCAACTGCATACTAGAGACGGCCATTATCTAGCTTCAGTGCGTAGCACTGTTCCTGAGGAAAATAAGGCCCGACCCACAAAAGCATTCGACAGTTTGGGCGGAGGAAGCAGGCCAGATTGCCAATTGTAAGGCGGCCAGGCGTCATTCTGAAAACATATGTTACGGCTTATTGCCAGCCAATCTCTGGGAAGAGGTTGTGGAAGGTGATCCCCAAACAGAATGCGACCGGTTCTCACGGAGGTCCAGGAGGAAAACACGGTTTCAACCGGTAATGTTGAGACATGACGGCAGCCTTTGTCCGCGACAGTGACCAGGGGTGCAATGTATTTTCACTCCTGGATTGGAATTAAATGTAAAGAGTTTTTTCATTGGACAACATGCAGGAGTCCTCTCAGGCTTGTCAAATGATGGAAGTGACCAGGGCAGTCTCTGGGACAGGCAGGTTGTCACGGAAAGTGACCAGGGCAGTCTCTGGGACAGGCAGGTTGTCACGGAAAGTGACCAGGGCAGTCTCTGGGACAGGCAGGTTGTCACAGTAAGTGACCAGGGCAGTCTCTAGACAGGCAGGTTGTCACAGTAAGTGACCAGGCAGTCTCTAGACAGGCAGGTATATACGACCTGATATGGTGGAGCCTCCAGGTAGGCTGCAGTCGGATGGCAGATGATCGCTCCCAGGTGAGCAGGCAAGAGCCGGGGATCTCTGCAGATGATGTCCGAACTTCCGGATGGAGCTGCAGTCGGATGGCAGATGATCGCTCCTAGGTGAGCAGGCAAGAGCCGGGGATCTCTGCAGATGACGTCCGAACCTCTGGAAGGAACTGCAGACGGATGGCAGACAGGCAAGCCGACAGGTAACAGACAGGTAACTGGAATCAGGAGCTGATGGCTGAAACAGAGTTAGACTGCACAGGAACAACAGGAACACGGATTGGATCTCAGAGAGTCAGGAACACAGACAGGAACACGGACTGGGTCTCAGGGAGTCAGGAACACGGACAGGAACATGGATTGAATCACAGGAACACGGACTGGAACACAGGCCTCGGACTCCGGACATCTGGCACGATCAGCAGGCTCCGGACATCTGGCAATGATCGGCAGGATCCGGACATCAGGCAGGAAGGATAGGATCCGGACATCTGGAAGTGGTCGTCGGACATCGGACATCAGGCCATGGTCATCAGGCATAGGATCCGGACATCTGGCAGCGACCTGAAAAGGAACCCCAGCGGTCTGGTGCAAGCCCCGCCAGGCTCAACGGGAGCTGGCCGGGGATTGCACAGAGGCTGAGCACAGAGTAACGGAAACTCAGCACACACCGGACTCCTCCTTCCAAGATGAACTCAGGTTATATAGCAAGGATTCACAGTCACTGGCACAGGGTTCTGGACACAGCAGGATTTCAGGAACATAACACAGAGGACACAGTTCAGAAAGTCAGGTACAGGATGCGATCCAAGATCAGGGGTTCAGGTAATTAGACACAGCAGGAACAGGCCTGGATATACAGCCTCCAGGAACGGCGATCTGGGTAATCAGCCCCCGCATAGGCGGAAACACAAGACACAATTCAGACATTCAGGTACCGGGTTTGATCCAGGATCAGGGAACAAGACACAGGAGGAACAGGGAATCAGCTCTCCAGAGCTGATCAACTTCAGAGCAGGAGCTGAACACACAACCACATACGGCTAGGTTCAGGGATTCAATGTGAAGCTCTGGCAACGCCCATAGGGCTGGGGAACTTTATATATGAGCTGCTTCACAGCGATAGGCTGGAGCAGTAACTCTAGTAAACACCCAATCCACATAAAAGCAGGACAGGTGTGGGCCCCGCCCCCTATGCAGAGCCAGACAGCACAACACAGAGGGAACCCAACAATGGCTGCTGCCAACCACGCAGTAAGTCATGCACCACTGCAGAGGACTTTTCAAGCTACGGACGGCTTTCACAGCAAGTCAGGAACCGCACATGCGGGCGGTCATGCAAAGCAGCGGAGCCACTCACGCAAGTACGGGTACGCAGCAGAGCCGGGAACTGAGCAGCATCCATATAGGTAACAGACAACAGTATCCCAGCTGGTTAGGGGGAAAGGAGCAAAAGGGTTAATGCAAAAAACATGCAAAGTAACGCTGGAAAACAAAGTACAGACAATACCAGCGTTACAAATAGCTCCCTTCTGGCCAAAGAGACCTTGGTTCTACTGGCTAAAGATAATGTCCATAACAGATCCGTGGGTACTGCCGGAAGACCAGGACCTTCTTACACAGGGTCCTTTCAGTCACCCTCAGAAATCCGGGCTACATTTGACGGCCTGGAATTTGAGAGGTCACTATTAAAAAAAAAGGGGGTTTTCAGCCGCAGTAATATCTACTCTACTTCGCAGCAGAAAACCTGTGACTACAAAGATCTAT
The DNA here is from genome assembly GCA_033576555.1 of Oophaga sylvatica. Lineage (NCBI taxonomy): Eukaryota > Metazoa > Chordata > Amphibia > Anura > Dendrobatidae > Oophaga > Oophaga sylvatica. The sequence continues at coordinate 22,123 of JARQOD010009963.1, forward strand.
GCCAGAATATGGGAAAAATTTTTAACAAATTCACCGCCAATACGGGAAGGGGAGATCCCAATAGTGGCCATATTAGAATTCCTACAAAGGGCTTAGAATAGGGCTAGCGGTTAGCACCCTTAAAGTTCATGTATCTGCTCTCGCAGCCCTGTTTAGCCATGATCTAGCAAACAACAGATGGGTAGCCAGGTTCATTCGTGCCTGTAGTAGAGCAGATTCTGTTCCATCCCCTGCTCCTCCACTATGGGACCTCTATCTAGTTCTATCAGCCTTAACGGGTGCCCCCTTTGAGCCCCTTAACACAATATCTGACAAAGCTCTAACTATTAAAACCACCTTGTTGATAGCGCTCACATCAGCCCCTAGGATTGGAGACCTGCATGCGTTATCAGCCGACTCTCCTTACACTCGAATTCTAGATGACAGAGTAATATTAAGACTAGACCCTGCGTACTTACCCAAAGTAGTATCAAAATTCCACAGAACTCAGGAAATAATATTGCCATCCTTTTGTCCTGACCCTAGCAACGCAAAAGAGGAAAAACTACACTGTTTAGACGTTAGAAGATGTATCCTACAGTATCTAGAAAGAACAAGAACTTGGAGGAAAAGCAGGTCATTACTTGTCTCTTTCCAGGGGGCGAGAAAGGGCCTAGGAGCCTCTAGGCAAACTATAGCTAGATGGGTGAGAGAGGCCATTATGCTAGCTTATAGTAGTGTAGGCAGGGCTGTTCCTGAAGGACTTAAGGCCCACTCCACAAGAGCCATGTCGACATCTTGGGCGGAGAAAGCAGATGCCACGATTGACCAAATATGTAAGGCGGCCACTTGGTCCTCTCCGTCAACTTTCTTCAAACACTATAGATTAGACTTATCTGCCACCTCTGATCTCACGTTCGGAGAAGAGTGTTGGAAGCAGTGATCCCTCCCTAAAAAACAGAATGCGATCTCTGTGATTCTCTCGTGGTGCCGTCATGTATGATGGAAAAACACGGGTATTACATACCTGGTAATGTGTTTTTTCATGAGACATGACGGCACCCTTATATTCCCGCCCTTGATCACGTCACTAGTTGGGTGCATTTTTATTATTTTTTCACTCCCTTGGATTGGGATAATTAAAATTGTAAAGAATGTATTATTTATGTGTGTACTAACATGCAGAGTTCCTCTCGTGCTCTGTAAAACAACTGATGCGGAGAGAGGAGCCGCCCCTTTTATCTTGAAGGTTTCCTGTCCTTGATGGGCGGATCCCCTCTCTCTCGTGGTGCCGTCATGTCTCATGAAAAAACACATTACCAGGTATGTAATACCCGTGTTTTCTTCCACGTTGCTTTAGTTCCTGTGAAGCACCTGAAGGGTTAATAATCTTCTTGAATGTAGTTTTGAGTAGCTTGAGGGGTGCAGTTTTTACAATGGTGTCACTTTTGGGTATTTTCTGCCATATAGACCCTCAAAGTGACTTCAAATGTCAGGCTGTCCGTAAAATAATGGTTTTCGAAGTTTTGTTGTAAAAATGAGAAATCGCTGGTCAACTTTTAACCTTATAATTTCCTAACAAAAAAATTTTATTTCCAAAATTGTGCTGATGTAAAGTAAACATGTGGGAAATGTTATTTATTAACTATTTTGTGTCAAATAAATCTCTGGTTTAACAGAATAAAAATTCAAAAATTTGAAAATTGCAAAATTTTTGCCAAATTTCCATTTTTTCCACAAATGCAAAAATTATCGTCCTAAATTTACCACTAACATGAAGCCCAATATGTCACGAAAAAACATTCTTAGAATCGCTAGGATCCATTGAAGCGTTCCTGAGTTATTACCTCATAAAGGGACACTGGTCAGAATTGCAAAAAATGGCAAGGTCTTTAAGGTCAAAATAGGCTGGGTCATGAAGGGGTTAATAATCTTTTTCTATTAAAGGAATTTAGCTTCCTTTTAGTGGCCAAAACTGCAGTAATACATTTCCAAATTACTTACATGTTTTTCGATCCTGTGATTTTCATAATTCAACAACTTTTCTTTCTAGGTGTTACAATTTTAATACTGAGTGTGGTAAGTCTGGCATATTGTGTTAAGTCTCCGCCACTGCTCTCCGGTTTAGCATTGCCTGCCAGGCTGACATCACGTCAACAGCACAGCAACCAATTGGTAAGCTGGCTTTGGCTGCCATGCTTTCAATGTGACATCAGCGCCACAGGGAATGCCAGACATCAGGAGCATTGGTAGAGACTCAACTGGTGAACCCCAGGATGGCGAGTCCAACACATTTTTTTTTTTTTTTTTTTAAGCCAAATGCAGAGATGGACATATTTTTTTTTTTTTGTAAGTTAACAACCCCTTCAATGGTAATGGTCTGTTATTCTATTAATGATTGTTTACCAGCAAGGTGGTGCAAACTATGGGAAGCCCGATGCTGAGCAAACAGACAGTGGGTGCAAGAAATACCTGGTAGTCAGGCATGCAGGGAAACAGGAATCAGTAGCTGACTGGCATTTTATGCAGTAAAGATGTATATCTTTGTACCGTGTTAGCCAGTAGATAGAAAAATATTTAGAGTTGAGAGTCCTCAGTGGTTGATACCTTTTAATGGCTAACTGAAAAGATGGTAACAAATTGCAAGCTTTCGAGACTACTCAGGTCTCTTCATCAGGCTAAACTAATACAAAATCTGAAGAATCACATATTTATGCACAACACAGCACAGAAAAAATGCAATAGGTAAGACAAGTGACGTAAAGCAGAACTGTCATTATGGGAGATAGAGATGAACATAAATATTGGAACAGCTCATAGATAAGGAGTGTGAAAGTTTTATTGCCCTCTGATTGGGGTCTGGTAATGTTTTGTGATGTTCTCACAGGGTCTTTGGAGTAAATTCCTTAATTGATGTAAAACGTCATAAATCCGTGTGACAGGTTCATTTCAGCATTAAGAGTGTCAAAGGTCACCATCAGTTTGTATTCGCAAACTCTTCTGTGTCTCTGAGATGTGAAACTACCTTTCAATACAAGTAATTTCATATCCAACATGCTATGACCAGGGGAAGAAAAATGTTTTGCCACAGGTAGATCCATTCTTTTTTCTCTTATTGTGTGGCGATGAGAATTCATCCTTGTTCTCAGTTTTTGCCCGGTCTCTCCCACATACAGACCCCCAGTTGGACATTTGGTACATATAATTAGGTACACCACATTAGATGTGATGCAGCTGAAAGTACCTGGTATCTTGTAGTCCTGATGGGAGTTGGGGATCTTTATCTTGTCCGTGGTCATTATAAATGGACAGGTTTTGCATTTCTTCTGGTTGCAAGGAAAGGTTCCTGCAGCTGTTGGGGAGGACAGGGAACTTCTGACAATGATGCTTCTTAGATTTGGGGGCTGCCTAAAACACAGTAGTGGGGGTCTGGAAATATGGATTGTAATCGGGCATCTTTTTGTAGTAGAGGTTGTAGTCTCCGTGCAGCTCCCCTTAGCACCTCCAGATTTGGATTGTAGGTGACCACTAGAGGCACCCGGTTATTTTCTTCTTTAGTTTTGTAATGTAGCAGGTGATTCCTTGATATTCTGGTGGCTCTTGTAATTTGGTTTTCAATTGTTCTTGGATGGTAGCCCTGATTTAAAAAGGTCTATCTAAGGCGACCAAGTTGTTCATCTCTATCCATGGGGTTGGAACATATATGATTGTTTCTGATGGCTTGGCTGTAGACAATAGAGTTTTTTATGTGTTTTGGATGGAAACTGTCCCATTTAAGGTATGTTGGACGGTCGATTGGCTTCTGATACAGGGATGTCTCTATTTCATTGTCCTTTAGTAGAGGGCATTCTTAAACCCCTGGTAAAGGATACACCCAGCTACATTCAGGACACAACTGACCTACTGAATAAACTAGCAGCAATAGGTCCCCTACCAAAAGGAACCATCCTGGCCACCATGGATGTGGAATCTTTGTACTCTAATATCCCACACCAGGATGGATTAAATGCCTGCAAAGACTTCATGGAAAACACCGAGAATGATGCTGATTCTGTGGTGAAACTCACAAAATTCATCCTCACCCACAATTAATTTGAATTTGACAACAAAATCTATTTACAGGAGACTGGCACAGCTATGGGAAGTAAAATGGCTCCACAGTAAGCAAATCTTTTCATGGCCAAGCTTGAAAGCGACTTTCTGTCCTCATGTCCCATCAGGCCTCTGGTCTACTACCGCTACATTGATGACATTTTAATCATCTGGACGGAGTCTGAGCAACAGCTAAAGACGTTCCATGAACAGTTCAATCAATTTCATCCCACCATCAATTTAACACTCAACTACTCCAGAACTGAAATTAACTTTTTGGACACCATCATTAAACTAACAATGAAATAGAGACATCCCTGTATCAGAAGCCAATCGACCGTCCAACATACCTTAAATGGGACAGTTTCCATCCAAAACACATAAAAAACTCTATTGTCTAAAGCCAAGCCATCAGATACAACCGTATATGTTCCAACCCCATGGATAGAGATGAACAACTTGGTTGCCTTAGAAAGACCTTTTTAAATCAGGGCTACCATCCAAGAACAATTGAAAACCAAATTACAAGAGCCACCAGAATATCAAGGAATCACCTGCTACATTACAAAACTAAAGCAGAAAATAACTGTGTGCCTCTAGTGGTCACCTACAATCCAAATCTGGAGGTGCTAAGGGGAGCTGCACAGAGACTACAACCTCTACTACAAAAAGATGCCCGATTACAATCCATATTTCCAGACCCCCCACTACTGTGTTTTAGGCAGCCCCCAAATCTAAGAAACATCATTGTCAGAAGTTCCCTGTCCTCTCCAACAGCTGCAGGAACCTTTCCTTGCAACCAGAAGAAATGCAAAACCTGTCCATTTATAATGACCACGGACAAGATAAAGATCCCCAACTCCCATCGGGACTACACGATACCAGGTACTTTCAGCTGCATCACATCTAATGTGGTGTACCTAATTATATGTACTAAATGTCCAACTGGGGGTCTGTATGTGGGAGAGACCGGGCAAAAACTGAGAACAAGGATGAATTCTCATCGCCACACAATAAGAGAAAAAAGAATAGATCTACCTGTGGCAAAACATTTTTCTTCCCCTGGTCATAGCATGTTGGATATGAAATTACTTGTATTGAAAGGTAGTTTCACATCTCAGAGACACAGAAGAGTTTGCGAATACAAACTGATGGTGACCTTTGACACTCTTAATGCTGGAATGAACCTGTCACACGGATTTATGACGTTTTACATCAATTAAGGAATTTACTCCAGAGACCCTGTGAGAATATTACAAAACATTACCAGACCCCAATCAGAGGGCAATAAAACTTTCACACTCCTTATCTATGAACTGTTCCAATATTTATGTTCATCTCTATCTCCCATAATGACAGTTCTGCTTTACGTCACTTGTCTTACCTATTGCATTTTTTCTGTGCTGTGTTGTGCATAAATATGTGATTCTTCAGATTTTGTATTAGTTTAGCCTGATGAAGAGACCTGAGTAGTCTCGAAAGCTTGCAATTTGTTATCATCTTTTCAGTTAGCCATTAAAAGGTATCAACCACTGAGGACTCTCAACTCTAAATATTTTTATGGTTTCCGAAGTTAAAAAGTAATCTAGATCATGCAGAGAAGTGAGGCAGATGGATTTCTAAGAATGGGATCAGGCAGGAAGCTGTTCAGGAGCAAACCAAGATCAATTCTTAATAATGATAAAATGTTTATTGAAAAAAATATACCTTTGTTTTTTTGGCAGATAACGGGACCATGATCTCAAGAAATACCTGATATTTTCAGATTTTAAAGCAAATGAAACTAGTGTCACACCTGATACTTTTGAAGAGCATCCAATTATGCCAGACATACCTCCAGGACTTCTTAAGAAAAATAAATATAACCAAAGGGATGGTGAACGTCAAAGAGCACATAATAGAAAGAAGCAATTTTCATGTTTAGAATGTGGGAAATGTTGTCAATGGAAGTATGAGCTTACTAATCATCAGAGAATTACACACAGGGGAGAAGCCATTTTTTATGTTCAGAGGTGTGGGAATTTTTTTGCTGACAAATCATCTTTTTGCTCGGCATCAGAAAATTCACACAGGGGGGAAACCATTTTCATGTTCAGAATGTGGGGAAAAAATTTTGCACGGAAATCACATTTTTTTAGACACAATAATTCACACAGAGAAGCCAATTTTCATGTTCAGAGTGTGGGGAAAAGGTTTGCTGACAAATCAAAAACTTGCTCAGCATCAGAAAATTCACACAGGGGAGAAACCATTTTCATGTCAGAATGTGGGAAATGTTTTTTCCCGACAAATCAAAACTTGCTAGCATCAGAAAATTCACACAGGGAGAAACCATTTTCATGTTCAAATGTGGGAAATGTTTGCAGAGAAATCAGCTCTTGTTAAACATCAGAGAATCACACAGGAGAGAAGCCATTTCATGTTCAGAGTGTGGGAAATCTTTTCCCGACAATCAAAACTTGTCCGCATCTGAAAATTCATACAGGGGAAAACCATTTTCATGTTCAGAATGTGGGAAATGTTTTATAATGAAATGTGATCTTACTAAACACAGAGAATTCACCAGGGTTGAAGCATTTTAAGTTCAGAGTGTGAGAAATGTTTTATAATGAAATCTGATCTTACTAAACACAGAGGCTCACACAGGGGAAGCCATTTTCATGTTCAAAAATGTGGGAAATGTTTCGCACTAAATCACAACTGTTATACAGAAAGATATCCACAGGAGAGAAAGCTTTCAAGTTTAGAATGTGGAAATGTTTACACTGAAATCAAAACTGTTAAACATCACAGATTCACAAGGGGGAAGCCGTTTTCTGTTCAGAATTGGGAAATTTTCGCACTGAAAATTTCAATTCTTTTGACATCACAGTGTCACACAGGAGAAAGCCTTTTTATGTTTTGGGAAGTTGAAAAAGTTGTATATCGAAATCATCTTACTAAAATCAGGAATG
>JARQOD010009964.1:0-29146 GCA_033576555.1 Oophaga sylvatica
CAAGCAGCAATATGAGATCAGCGAACAACATGCCAGACTAAAGTGGCAGGAAGATTGTTTTTCTAAACTATGTAGCACAACAGAGAGGGCTTGTTCAAAATGGGAAATGATTGGTTACATTCGGTCGTGTTCTATTTCTCGTTTATGCCTCTGACACGATTGTGGTAACGGGTTACTTTATTGTGTGCAGGTTCTCTCAGCCACCATTACATGAATGCTTCCTGTCTCCAGCTCTTACCAATGAGTCCCTCCTTTCTATCCTCTGAATACATCCAGGTAGTGAGACCCCTAGAGGCGGCTCAGCATATAACATATTGCTACATCCTTTGTCTTTTAACTGAAGAAATAACTAAGCTAATATAACTAACATACATGTGAACATTTCAATATTCAAGACATTGGTGACATAAACATAACTGGCAAGCATCATGCTATTAAGATACTTTAAAATACTTGGTTGTATATATAGTCCTTGAGGTGTGCTGGCTTTGTGATCATTCTGCCCGATCTAGTAACATACGATGCGTTACTGCCACTATTCGGTGGTTCTCTCGATTCGGGCATTACCGCATCTGGTATTGCCTGTCTCCGACCGGAATCTCCACACTGAACCTGGGCCATCCCTGTAGCCTCTCTGCTTAGACTTGCTGTTTCCTCATCTTGGATATGAGGATACTGTTCATATGACCATGTATCAGATCCTTCTTGCGTTTTCCTCAGATGTCTCCGATTTCTCCTTAGTTTTCTTCCTTCCTCCGTCACAATCTCGTAGGATCTAGGTCCTAGTTTCTGGAGCACCTTTGCTTTTCTCCATTGTTTGTCATATTTGCTCGGCTGCATCCTGATGTTGTCATTTTGTCTCAGTTCTGGTAGATCTTTTGCCGACTGATTATAATAGAACGCTTGTCTATCCTGAGTTTTCTTTAGTTTTGACCTCATTCCCCTCACCAGATTTGGCTTCAGAAGACGACTAGCTGTTGGTATGAGTGTCCTTGTCCGTTTACTCAGAAGCCTCTGTGCTGGGCTGCTGTCTAGACCTTGGGAAGGTGTGTTTCTGTGGTCCAGTATAGATAGATATACATCTGTCCCTGCCTGTTTCGCTCTCTTAATCAACTTCTTTGCTGTTTTCACCGCTGATTCCGCTTTGCCATTGCTTTGAGGATATCCAGGAGATGATGTATTGTGTTCAAATTCCCATAACTTGCTGAACTCCTTGAACTCTTCTGACCTAAATTGAGCGGCATTATCAGTAAAAACAATCTCTGGAATCCCATATCTGGCAAAATGAGCCTTGAGTTTTTTAATAACTGTTCTTGCTCTTGTATCCTTCAAATGGTCCACTTCCCAAAAGTTAGAAAAATAGTTCACAGTTACCAGGTATTCTCTTTCCTCCAATGTGAACAAATTTATTCCTATTTTTGACCATGGTCTATTTGGAACGGCATGCGGTTGCAATGGCTCTTTCGGTTGTTTATCCCCGCCGGACGCACATATCTCACATTGTGCTATGTAACTTTTTATGTGATCATTCATACCCGGCCAATAAACTGATTCTCTTGCCGCAAACATCCTTCAATGCCCAAGTGGGACGAGTGTAATTTCTGTAGTATGTCTCTTCTCAGAGTCTCCGGTATCACTGCCCTTTCTCCCTTTATGATGATTCCTTGGTGTACTGACAGTTCATCTCATATATGGAAGAATGGAGCAACTTCCTTTGGAGCATGCTGCTTATATTTTGGCCAGCCCTGCAGGATCACAGTTTTTAATATCTGTAGTGTTTTATCTTTTTCTGTGAAGGTCTGTATTTGTTTCAGTTTATCTTTAGATACTGCAAGATAATCACACATATTGATGTTGTCCATTTCTTGTCCTTTCTCCTCTGAGTTGGGTAAGTACGCTCTGCTTAGAGTATCTGCAATCAACAAGTCTTTTCCTGGACAATATCCAATTTCATAATCATATTTTTGAAGTCGCAGAAGCATGCGCTGCAGTCTCTTTGGTGCATTTAGTAGTGGTTTTTTTGTAATGCTCTTCAACGGTTTGTGATCTGACTGTACTGTTACCTGTCGACCGTATGTGTACTGATGAAACCTTTCCATTCCAAACACCACAGCTAGTAACTCCTTTCGATTTGGGCATATCCCTGCTCTGTCGGTGTTAGCGCTTTGCTTGCAAATGTGATTGGTTGCCGCTGTTGCATTAATGTGGCACCTAGGCCTTTTTCTGACGCATCACATTGGACTACCACCTCTAACTGTGGATCAAAATATTTTAAGGTTGCTGTGTCTGCAATAGCTGTCTTTACTGATTGGAAAGCCGTCTCCTGTGCTTCTGTCCATTCCCACAACACATCTTTGTGAGTTAGCTGTCTCATTGGCTCACACATGTCTGATAGATTCTTGCAAAACTTGGACAGATAATTCACCATGCCCAAAAATCGTTGTACTCCACACACATCTGTTGGGGTAGGCATCTCTTGTATCGCCTTCACCTTTTCTGGATCCACTTTCACTCCATTTGAGGTTAGAAAATGTCCTATATATGGCACTTCCGTCATTTTCAGTTTCAACTTTTCCAAGTTCAACTTTATCCTTTTTTCTCTACACCTATCTAAAAATCGTAGCATCCTTGTATCGTGATTCTTTATTGCAGATTGCATATCGTCACCTTCTCCCACTATTAATATATCATCTGCTATCGTCTTTACCCCTGGGAGTCCTTCCAAAGCTTGCATCAACTTCTGCTGAAATATTTCTGGAGCTGGTGTCAGTCCCATGGGCATTCTCAGCCATTTACGGCGACTAAATGGAGAAGAAAACGTTGTCAATAAACTGGATTCTTCATCCAGTTCCACATGCCAAAATCCATTTTTTACGTCACAAACTGAAAATATTTTTGCCTTTGATAAATCTGGTAGCACATCCTCTATTGTAGGCATCGGATAGTGATTCCTTTTGAGAGCTTTGTTGAGTGGTTTGGGATCGATACAAATTCTTAGTTTTCCTGATGGTTTCTGCACTATGACCAAACTACTTATCCAGTCTGTGCTCTGATGGACGACTTCTATCATGCCTCGCTTTTCTAAATCCTGTAGTTCTTCTTTCAATGGCTGAAGTAGCGCTACAGGCACTTTTCTTGTCGGTAATCTGGTAGGTTGTACTGTGTTATCAATTTCCAGTTTGTGTTTTCCTTCAAAACATCCATCACCCTCAAATACATCCGCATACTGTGTTTTTATAATCTGTAAATCTAGATTGCTGTCTGCTTTTGGGATATCCTTCATACTCTGTTTGACTTCCACAGACATAATGTTATGGAATTGTACCTTTATTAAGTCCATTGCCTGAACTGCTTTTATACCTAGTAACGGTATGTGGTCACCACCCTGCAGCACTGTAAATTGGGCTCTATAACTCTTTCTGTTGCATGGGTTACTAACCTTCAGTTTGCATGTCCCAAGAGGTTTCAGTATCGTTTTGTTGTACATCATAAGTACCTTATCAGTAGGTTCAATGAACACCTGTTCATTTAGTAGATCCTCCGGTATGATATTGCAACTTGCTCCACAGTCCAACTGAAATCTAATGGGTTTGTCATTTAATAAAAGAGTTGCAAACAGTTGTCTTGTATCTTTAGGTTCTGGCTGTCTGACTGTATTGACATTCTCTGTTGCAGACTGTAGCTGTATCCATGTAATATCTTCTGCACTGTCATTGTCATTGTCCTGTGTCACACTGTGAATTTCTCTGTGCTTTTTAAAGGGCTTAAGTCTGCAGAGAGCTGCGAAATGATTCATCTTACCACAGGTCCTGCAGCTTTGTCCATATGCTGGACACTTCTCTTTGTCTCTCTCATGTCTTCTGCCACAGTATCTGCATTGGACTGTTCTCGCTTTGTGCTCTGCTTTTCCTCTCATGGTTACTGCATGTACTGGCTCCTCAGTGGTGTCTGCCATCATCTTCAGGCTGTCTCTTGTTAGCTCTGCAGCTCTGCTTATTGGTCTGCTTTCACATTAGCGTCTTCGTGCGCAGCGTAAAAAGCGCAAATAAGCGCATGCGCCATTCGCCCCATCTTTATAATGGGGGGCGCATGGTCATGCGATTGTATGCGTTGTTTTGCGTTTTTGGACGCACGCGTCATTTGGGCGTGTGCGATGTCACAATCCAAACGCAACATGTTGCATTTTTTTCGCGTCAACAATTTTCAAAAAAGGCGCATGCGTACATCTGCGCACGTAATGCGCCGATAAATCGCATTGAAGTCTATGGGGGGCATATCGGCGCACTGCTATGCGCACGACAGCGCTACCGTGCGCATGCGCTTTTTGATGTAATTAGTCTCCAGACTGTCTAGACATCTTCTGAACACCTCCCACACCTAGATAAATAAATATTGGGGTTGGCATTGCTCCACTTTACTATTCAACAGACTATGGAGAGGACAGAAGACCTTTGTGAGAGGACAGAACACCTGTGGACAATGTAAGTATATGAGCTAATGGATGTTTGGATTTTTGGTTTAGCCTAGCAGTGTGTAATTGTTTTTTTTCATTTCATCCTGCAGAATTAACACCACAGGAACAAAGGAGGACCATGCCTTCAAGCCATGAAAATTCACAGAGTGGACAGCCCAGTGAAGTGAGTATATTATCTATTGTTCTTTGATAATTCACTGTCACTTGTACACGTGTCCAATTGTTTTATTTGGTTCACAGAGCTCTTCAAGTGTTGATGAGCCACAGGAGCAGGCAACTCGGGGCCAAGCAGCGGTGGCAACACGGCGTGTAAGTATTTAATTTCTTTTTTATACTGTTATCTTTCAAACATAAATGTATTTCTTTCAATTCTAGGTTCCACAACAGGACGAGGAGGAGGACATCAACAACGACCTCCTCATCACATCTGTCCAGGAGCGCGTTCCACTGTGGGACACCCGTGATCTCCTGCATTCCGACGCAGTGGCAACCCAGCGGCTGTGGAACGAGGTGGCCAAATCGCTGTGGGATGGATGGGACAATGCCTCAGCTAGGGGTCAAAAGGACTTTTGTAAGTATTGCAACAACGCTGCAGTGAAACAGTAGGCCCCATCCCACCCTTGTATGTATGCCTACCCCCTCCCACCCACCCTTGTATGTATGCCTACCCCTTACCACCCTTGTATGTATGCATGCCTACCCCTTCCCACCCTTGTATGTATGCCTACCCCCTCCCACCCACCCTTGTATGTATGCATGGCTACCCCCTACCACCCTTGGATGTATGCATGCCTACCCCCTCCCACCCACCTTTGTATGTATGCCTACCCCTTACCACCCTTGTATGTATGCCTACCCCATCCCACCCTTGTATGTATGTAGTCAGGGGACACAGAAACGTGTTTGATGTGATGAATCCAGGTCCAAAGTAAATTATTTAAAAATTATTTTTTACTTTGACAGTGAAGAAAGTCAAAACTAGATGGCGTTCCATGAAGGACCGCTTTAATCGGGACCTGAGGCAGGAAGGGCAGGTTAGAAGCGGTGCTGGTGCAAGGACAAGGAAGTACAAGTACCATCGGCTCCTCAGCTTTCTGAGACCTGTCCTTGCACGTCGAGTGTTAGTATTTTATTTTTTTTAACATTGTGCTGTTACCTGAATATTTATATTTCAGCATGTATATTTTGCAAATTGCAAATATATATTTTTTGAATACTAATTTTGCCTTTTTCCTAATTTCACAGAACACATAGCAGCACCGTACAATCTGGAGCGGTCCCTCATGGCACGCCATCTGACCCGTCCCAGCCATCCGACAGTCTTGCGGTAAGTATGCCTGCAACACACTCTGGAGAACCGGTAGCCGGTACATCCGGTCTTCCCCTGTCCCAAACCTCTGTCGCACCTTTTTTGGCCTCTTCACGCCAGCGGCAGCGGGTTTGGGACAGGCCACTCATGCCTGAGTTTTTACATTTGAGCACAGTGTTCCAGAATTGCTATAAGACGCTGGGTGACACAGTGTCTAATGGTTTGTCCAATGTCAACCAACGCCTTGACGCAATGGCCGCTGAGCTCCAGAGACCGCAAGACATTTTTTTAGTGCCATAGATAAGGGCATGTCGGAAAACCTAACGCTGGAACTCCAGCTTGCTGTGATGCAGGCCTGCAATGCCGCATATGTCAGTGCTATGCAGCAGACTCGGTTCATGCAGCCACCACCAGCGGCTGCTTTTCCAACACTCCCACCGCTTTCAAGTCTCAGTATACCGAGTTCTGCTGCATATCATTGTGCGGCCCCAACTTTGTCCACAGCCGTCCAACAACAATACACAATGCCGGGTACAGAGGGACGCCAATATACTGCGCCGCCGATTCCTGCTCCTGTGACTATGTCCACCAGCACCATGCCGGGCCACTTCAGCCAACAGACACCGGGTACAGATCCTGCGAGGACTTCAACCAGGCCGTCCACAATCACGCAGACACTGGGTCCTGGTAGGCCGAGGACGTCCACCACCACAACGCCGGGCCAACAAACCGACCAGATGGCGAGTCCAGCGTCGACACCCAGCAACAGGCCACAGTTAAGAAGCCGCAGAGATCGCAGCCACCGGACACAAAGGCATCGAAGGAGAACTGTACACGTGTCTCCACCATCACCTCCAACATCACTTCCCAGTTTATCTTTCCCTTCCCACTCACCTCCACATGTTTCTACCTGCAGTATTCCTGATCTACCTTCAAGCTTACTGGACACCTCCCCTTCTCCCAACCCAAACCAATCTCCAAGTTTACCATCCCCCTTTGCCCATAATTTTTCCCCTTTTTCATAATGTCTCTAAAATATTGAGTAAATGTTGTAATTTTTTCATCAATCAATGACTGTTTTTTGAGTACTTCGTCACCGGCAACACACCGTGCGCCTTATACACAAAAGTTTGGGAGGGGGGTGCCATACATACAAGTGAGGATGGGAGGGGGTAGGCATGCATACAAGAGTGGGAGGGGGTAGGCATACATACATACATACATACAAGGGTGGGAGGGGGTAGGCATGCATACAAGGGTGGGTGGGAGGGGGTAGGCATACATACAAGGGTGGGTGGGAGGGGGTAGCCTGACCTAAAGAAAACAGATACATATTTTTGAAATAAAGTTAATAGGTGTTTTATTAACAGCAAAGCGAATAATTTTCATGAATAAGTATTGTATCAATTTGACATCACATAACAAAAACCCTAAACCATTTGATCCTGCCATGACAAACGCCCAACATCTGAAACAAAATATGTGGCAAAACGATCCCTCATTTGTACTATTTCAAATGTTGTCCTCAGAGGGTGTTGCTGGAAATCGGGTAATGGGTTACAAACCGGTTCGTCAAGTTCCACATTGGGTCGCTCTTTAGCCATGATGTAGTTATGGAGAACCACACACGCCTTGACTACCTCATCCACTGTCTCAATTTTAAGATTTATTGAGGTTTGCAAAATGCGCCATTTGGAGACAAGGATACCAAAGGCGCACTCCACAGTTCTTCGTGCCCTGGACAGTCTATAGTTAAAGATCCTTTTAGTATGGTCCAAGGCCCGACTAGAGTAAGGTTTCAGGAGGTTTGTACACATCTGAAAAGCCTCATCCCCAACCACAACAAACGGCAATGCAGGTCCGTCAGTGTTGGGAAGAGGTTGTGGCTGTGGGAAATTGAAATTATTCAGATATAAGCGTTGGCCCATGTCAGAGTCTTTAAATGTGCTTGAATCATTAGCACGTCCAAATGATCCAATGTCCACCGCCACAAAGCTGCAGTCCGCACCTGCAATGGCCATGAGCACAGTTGAAAAATATTTCTTATACTTGAAGTACTGAGAACCTGTTTTAGCTGGTTTGGTAATCCGGATATGTTTCCCATCCACAGCTCCAATACAGTTTGGAAAATCACAAATTTCCTGGAATTTGACTGCTTTGGCCTTCCATAATTCCGTGGTGGGTAGGGGTAAAAATTCTTCACGAAGAACGTCCCATAAAGCCCGGCAGGTGTCCGCAACAATCCCAGAAAGTGTTGAAATACCAATCCGGAACTGAAAATGGAGCGATGTTAAAGTCTCTCCGGTAGCAAGGAATCTAATAAACAAAAAAATTATAAGTACATTGCAGAACAATAATTATTACAGTGGTTTAGCTTGAAATATTACGTACCTTAGTGTCACCAGCAGACGTTCCTCTGGAGGAATCGCTCTCCGGAGCTGGGTATCCTGCCTGGTGATGGCTCCTTCAACGCGCCGAAGCAAATACCGGAAACTGTCTTGACACATCCTCGTATACTCGTAATACTTGTCCGGATTATCATTTAGTTCCCTGAATAAACAGTGGTAAGCTCCAAAGCTCTCACGGACTTCCACAATAGGGTGTCGCCAAAATCGCCTATGCCGTCTTCTGCGTCTTTCTCTCTTCCGTTCGTCATCACAAGCAGCAACAAAAGCAAGAAACAAGCCGAGTTCCAAATCAAGATTGCGGTACAAGGTGTCCATGTTAAGATCCATGATGAGTGAGTAGCATACAGGAAAAAAATGGGATGATTTCAGTCCTGCAAGGGTATATAAACAGAAATACTATGAGACTCGCCCACTGTAGTGCCATTGGAGGTGTACTTTTATCTATGAATGCCATCTCTTCCTTGGTTTCAGGTTTAAAAATCTTGCGTTTAAAAATGCAAACGCATAAAAAACGCATACCAACGCTTGTAAACGCAGTGTTTTTCAACGCATACGTCAAGCGCATGCGTCGGGAAAATAGTGCGTTGACATGCGTTTTTTCATGCGTTTTATAATGCGTTAACAACGCTGCACACGAAGACGCTAATGTGAAAGCAGCCTAATTTGCATGCATTTTTCTAGGGTTAACTCCCCCTCTCTCAGCAGTCTCTCTCTTAAGGGTATGCCACACTAAACGAGATCGCAAACGAGATCGCTAACGAGATCATTAAAACGTCACTATTTTGCGATCTCGTTAGCGACCTAGTTGTGTGTGGCATGTAGCAACGATGTGGCCCTGCTGTGATGTCGCTGATCGTTCACTAGAGTTCTGGACCGTTTTTTGATCGTTAGCGTCCCGCTGGTGAGCCTGCATTGCTGTGTTTGGCACCTTTTGCGAATGACGAGCGACCTCGTTTGTGACGCATATGACTGTTTTGCATCACGGAGTGGATCACAATATCTGTAAGTTCTCTTTTGCGTCACAGAGAGGATCGCAGAAGTTGCAAAGCAGGCTAGCAGGACGCAGAGAGCAGGAGCGATGCTGGAAATTCCTATGAATCAGAAGCGCTCAGTACATGCTGACATCCTAACGACCGCCAAAGTCGTTAAAGAGATCGCTGACCGCTGATGTGTCGTTTATGAGATCTCCTGTTTGGCAGCTACTAGCGACCTAAAAGAGATCACACCAACGATTGCGTCGTTATCGTGATCGCTAACGAGATCGCTAAGTGTGGCAGTACCTTTAGCTGTGGCTCTCTGATGCTGCACACTATTCTATCTCTGATAAGAGAATCTCTGATATCTCCAAAGCTGCATGTTGCTGCCAGTCTTTTCAGCTCAGTCACATATGCGTCTATATTCTCTCCCATCTCCTGATTTCTTGTGAAAAACTTAAATCTTTCCACTGTCTCATTCTTCTTGGGGTCACAGTGCTTATCAAATGCCTGTACAATGTCTGCCAGACTGTCCGTACCGTCCTGGATCAGGGTCTGAGCAAGTTCTCTGCCTTTTTCTCCAATCAGATAGTAGAAGAGCTTCACCTTACGCTTCTGATCATTGGTGTCTACTGTAAGATCCACATACAGAGTAAACTCCTCCTTCCAATGTCTCCAGGTCTGCGATAGATTTGAGGACATGATGTCTAGTCTCTGAGGAGTAGTGTTGAGCGATAGTGCTCGATATCTAAAAATATCGTATCGAAATTGTATCGCCGATAGCACTAAATATCGTCGATATCCGATTTCGATACCGGAAGTCCCATGTAAGTCTATGGGAACAAAATATCGCAACAAAAAAAACCCT
The DNA here is from genome assembly GCA_033576555.1 of Oophaga sylvatica. Taxonomy (NCBI): domain Eukaryota; kingdom Metazoa; phylum Chordata; class Amphibia; order Anura; family Dendrobatidae; genus Oophaga; species Oophaga sylvatica. Next base: position 10,034 of record JARQOD010009964.1, read on the forward strand.
TTCTTTCGTTGTAAACACAAAATATACACACATAGAATACATATATATATATATATATATATACATGTCATTGTGACATATATATATATACATATATTTATAGTTTATACACTTCTACATAGTAAAATAGACTCTGATTCAATTGCCGGGTAAAGCCGTGACATACCCCATAGAAGTCGACGGGCTCGGTGCCGAGTACCCCAAAAACCTCTGGCTCTGTGCGACTCAACTTGGGCGTCACAACAGGATTCTGTAGCTCGCTATAAGCGAGTCCTGTGTGCCTGAATTGAACTGGTTTTGTGCTTGAGAATTGCTAAAATCATCAAAGAATGTATTTGCCATTTTTCCGCCATATCTGCGTCACGACGAGGCACTGGTGAAGAAGAAGGGCGTGCTCTTCATGGGTGTACACTCACTCAGTGGTGCGAAAACGATGGCCGACCACTCTAAATGGTACTGCAATGTAAGATCGTGCCCCACAGCTCTTCAGTTCCGCCTCCTCATCCTCCTCAGTGTGCGGAAACTAACACGAAGGTCCCGCCTCACTACAAAAGAGGGGCCCTCTCCAGATGCTAATGACACATGTGACTTGGCAGAGATGGCTAATGGACACGAGCAGAAGTGTGAACGGATGGAGAAGTCAGAGCTCTCCCCCCACGGAAGCGACCCGATCGCCACGGAACCACCGTTGGGCACCCGGCCTGGAAACCCTCCTACGCTGCAAGAAGCGGAGGATACCCTAAGAGGCCTGGCCCGGCACCGGGAGGAGGTCGCCAGGATGGAAGCCAGCTGGCGTGCCCTAAAATAAACTTGGAGCGGCGCCAATCCCTCTTACCTGAAGTGTCTGTACCGGAAGGTGAGGCACCCGTTCTAGTAGAGGAGTCCGTGCGGGCATCCCAGCCCTTGCAATGTGATCCGGTTGACGTTGTCGCAGTGGAGGCACCTGTTCCTGCAAAAACCTCTGCACCGGCAGCACCCCAGATCCCGCTGTCTGCCCCCGTCGCTGAGACAGAAGAAGCGACACCCGTCCTCATGGAGGAGGCCGCGCAGGCACCAGAGGTCTACCTGCCTGTACCGGAGCCCCGACTGTCATCTGTTCCAGAGCCGGCAGCTTCCTCCGCAGGTGAGCGCCGCCAGGACTGGGGGGCGCCAGGAGAGCTGCCGCAAACCGGACACTGTAAGCTGGCATTTGATGGTGGAGACATGGAGCAGCTGGTGGAGGAGAATTACAACCGGCGTCAGGAGGAAGAGTGGAGACGTTGGGAGCGGGAAGCAGAGCGACAAAGGGAGCAGCGAGAATCCCAAAAACTTCGCCAACGTCAGCTGGAGAAGGACCGGGCAGATAAGGACCGGATGAGAAAGGATAAAGGAACCCTGAGGGAGCCGCAGCGTAAGGGTGCAGTACGGAGCTTTAAATTGAAAGGTGGTTGGGGCTTCATCCAGGAGCCTGGACTTTATTTAGAAGTTTTTGTGAACCGGCGGGACGTGGAGGCTCACCTCCCAGAAGGACACCCGGGGAGGGACCTGTTGCCAGGAGACTTGGTGACTTACACCTGACACTGGGGTTACAATGGATGGTACGCCCTAAATGTTACCAGGTGCGACCCCTACTCCCCAGAGTGTCAGGAACCTGTGAGACCCTCGGAGCCTTCAGCCTCCCACATCCAGGCCTCTGCAAAAGTGCCCACCCCACGCCGTAAATCTCCCCAGCCTCCCTCAGTGGTCTCCTCAGCAGCCCCAGCTATGGACATGATAAGTATAGCTGGCCCATACCCGGCGCCTGTTAGGCCCCCTGGGGTTCGTTCAGTCCGGGACATAGGGCTCCAGACCCGGAGGGAGATGAAAGAGGTGGCCACACAGACCCAGATAGCGGGTCACGACTTGACTGTACAGGCCACACGACGTCATCAGGTCCTGGTGGTCCTTGGTGCCTCGGATGTTTGGCAAGCATCAGAAGAGTACCAGGTGGTACCTGGAACACCCCTGCCAAAGAATTATAAATAACTCGGACAGGGTCCCTGTATGTAAATAGTTAAATTGTTGATGTACCCGGACGGGTGAATGTTCATAAAAAAGTTTTTTAATTTAATAAAAAAAAAAAAAAACAGTTTTCATTACTTTTATTACAGTCTCATCCTGCGACGCCATCGATCTCCTGTAAAAAAAATGAAAAAAAAAAAAAAAGTATACCACCTGACCGACGCAGTCCATAGTAACGAGTGTCCCAAGACGATCCAGCTCTGCTACATCAGAATGACAGGCAGAGCCTGTCATCCCGGCGCAGCACAGCTGATTACCTGCTTCCCCGGCGGTAACGTCATCGGACTGGTTTACGGCCGGGATTACCCTGCAGTCACTGCAGTTATCGCGAAAAACTGCATGTGACCGCCAGGGAGAAGATAATGGCGGCCATCAAGCAGTCCAGGACGTGACCGCCGGAGATCTTCTGCCAGGTAAGTGCCGCTGACTCCTGACAGACCCGACCGACGGACACTCACAGTGACAGTGACAAATCCGATTCCGGTATTCGATAAGACGAAAATATCGAAACGAATTATCGAAAGGCCGATAGAGCTAATATCGGCCGATAGCCGATATTTGCATTATCGTATCGCTCAACACTACTGAGGAGGTTTTAATGCGGTCTCCATAATGCTGTACTGTGGGCACTGTACTTACAGTTGAGCTTTGTACCACAAGCTGCCTGGATTGTCTGTCCACTTGTTCTTTATAGGTTCAGCCCTGCTGCCACCATGTTCTATTTCTCGTTTATGCCTCTGACACGATTGTGGTAACGGGTTACTTTATTGTGTGCAGGTTCTCTCAGCCACCATTACATGAATGCTTCCTGTCTCCAGCACTTACCAACGAGTCCCTCCTTTTTATCCTCTGAATACATCCAGGTAGTGAGACCCCTAGAGGCGGCTCAGCATATAACATATTGCTACAGGTCCACTGACAATGGCCAAAAATGTAATAGAATTCAAAAGTTACACTGACAACCAACCTCTTAGAACAGGCCTCTGACATGGCCTAATAGGCAGATATGGATAGCAAGACTGAGGGCTTTTGTCAGGTTCCTGGCTGCCATACTAACCTATTGATCTCCCACGAATGTGTTGCCATGAGGCTTCTATACTGACAGAGGAAGCCACCTTCTTCTATCATAAACCTTAAAGGGAATCTGTAGCCAGCATTTTGCCATCTAATCTAATGTAGAGTCAGAGACCCTGATTACAGCAACATGTAATTTTCTGAGCTGCTTGCTGTCGTTTTGACAAATCACTGGTCAACACAAAAAAATCATCAGCAAAGGTACTATGTCTGTTTTATGGAGTTTGATGTGCTGATTCCAAAAATATACTTAGTTTTGCTCTATCACATAAAGCTTCTGAGATAGAAGTATTTTTGTTATTACGTTATTTCTGCATTTTCAATGTATGTGGTTTCTCCCATGTTACTCCCATTTCATTTCATAGAATCATAGAATGGTAGAGTTGGAAGGGACCTCCTGGGCCTTCTGGTCCAACCCCCTGCTCAAAGCAGGATTCTCTAAATCATCCCAGACAGATGTCTATCCAGCCTCTGTTTGAAGACTTCCATTGAAGGAGAACTCACCACCTCTTGTGGCAGCCTGTTCCACTCATTGATCACCCTAACTGTCAAAAAGTTTTTTCTAATATCTAATCTGTGTCTCCTCCCATTCAGTTTCATCCCATTGCTTCTAGTCTTTCCTTGTGCAAATGAGAATAAAGATGATCCTTCTACAATGTGACAGCCCTTGAGATATTTGTAGACAGCTATTAAGTCTCCTCTCAGTCTTCTTTTTTGCAAGCTAAACATTCCCAAATCCTGCAACCGTTCCTCATAGGACATGGTTTGCAGACCGGTCACCATTCTGGTGGCTCTTCTCTGAACTTGCTCCAGTTTGTTGATGTCTTTTTTAAAATGTGGTGCCCAAAACTGGACACAGTATTCCAGATGAGGTCTGACCAAAGAGGAGTAGAGGGCAATAATGACCTCACGTGATCTAGACTGTATGCTTCTGTTGATACATCCTAGAATTGCATTTGCCTTTTTTGCTGCTGCATCACACTGTTGACTCATGTTAAGTCTGTGATCAATTAGTATACCCAAGTCTTTTTCACATGTGCTGTTACTTAGCCCTATTCCTCCCATTTTGTATATGCTTTTTTCATTTTTATTGCCCACATGTAGTACTTTGCATTTTTCCCTGTTAAAATCCATTCTGTTAGTTGCTGCCCACTGCTCCAGTTTATGTATATCTTTTTGAATCCTCTCTCTCTCTTCTCTAGTATTAGCTACCCCTCCTAGCTTTGTGTCATCAGCAAATTTGATCAGTTTACCCTCAATTCCTTCATCTAAATCATTGATAAAGATGTTGAACAATTCAGGGCCCAAAACAGAGCCTTGTGGTACCCCACTTGAGACATTCTTCCAACTGGATGTGCAGCCATTTACAACCACTCTTTGGGTCCGATCACTAAGCCAGTTATGAATCCACCTAACAGTTGCCTTGTCTATTCCATACTTAGTCATTTTTTCAATAAGGATTGTGTGAGATACTTTGTCAAATGCTTTGCTGAAGTCAAGATATACTATATCTACAGCATTTCCTTGATCCACCCAGTCAGTGATTCTGTCATAGAAGGAAATTAAGTTAGTCTGACATGACTTATTAGTTACAAACCCATGCTGACTCTGTTTAATCACTTCATTCTTATCCAGGTACTTGATTTCTTATCTTGTCTTACTCAATTGTGAATTTTCTTACAGGTACAACATCAGTAAAGGTTTTAGTGAGTTTTATGGGAAGGAGTATTGACAGTGCAGTCAACCAATAACTGCTTCTCGGAAAGTCACATGTTATGGGAGGAGTTAACTGTTATGAGGCGGTAAGATTTGAGTCAGTAAGAAAAGGATGGTGATGGTGGCAAGGACGGAATGTGAGACTGACAGGAGACAGGCCTCTACAGGGATCTGAGCCCTGCCACAGGGAGATAGAAGGGAATGCAGCAGACAGCTGCCATTGTGAGAGGATTTTCATTGCATTTCTGGGAGGGAAAGTCGCCTCAGAGGGAAGAAAACAGCTCAGCCACTGAGGTGTAACTGAGTGAGGGTCTCCACAGAGAGAGAACCTGAAAGCAGCCAATATCACACTGAGAAACTGCCTGTCTACAAATGTTCATGTGTACATTGATGATATCTTAATCATCTGGACGGAGTCTGAGCAACAGCTAAAGAGGTTCCACGAACAGTTTAATCAATTTCATCCCACCATCAACTTAACACTCAACTACTCCAGCACTGAAATTAACTTTTTAGACACCACCATTAAGCTAAAGAACAATGAAATAGAGACATCCCTGTATCAGAAGCCAATCGACCGTCCAACATACCTTAAATGGGACAGTTTCCATCCAAAACACATAAAAAACTCTATTGTCTACAGCCAAGCCATCAGATACAATTGTATATGTTCCAACCCCATGGATAGAGATGAACACTTGGTCGCTTCAGAAAGACCTTTTAGAATCAGGGCTACCATCCAAGAATAATTGAAAACCAAATTACAAGAGCCACTAGAATATCAAGGAATCACCTGCTACATTACAAAACTAATAATAATAATAATAATAATCTTTATTTATATAGCTAAAGATGAAAATAACCGGGTGCCTCTAGTGGTCACCTACAGTCCAAATCTGGAGGTGCTAAGAGGAGCTGCATGGAAATTACAACCTTTACTACAAAAAAATGCCCGATTACAATCCATATTTCCAGACCCCCACTACTGTGCTTTAGGCAGCCCCCAAATCTAAGAAGCATCATTGTCAGAAGCTCCCTGTCCTCCCCAACAGCTGCAGGAACCTTTCCTTGCAACAAGAAAAAATGTAAAACCTGTCCATCTATAATGACCACGGACAAGATAAAGATCCCCAACTCCCATCAGGACTACAAGATCCCAGGTACTTTCAGCTGCATCACATCTAATGTGGTGTACCTAATTATTTGTACTAAATGTCCAACTGGGGGTCTGTATGTGGGGAGACAGGGAAAAAACTAAGAACAAGGATGAATTCCCATTGCCACACAATAAGAGAAAAAAGAATGGATCTACCTGTGTCAAAGCACTTTTGTATCCCCGGTCATAGCATGATGGACATGAAATTACTTGTATTAAAATCTAACTTTAAATCTGAGAGAGATAGAAAAGTTTGGCAATATAAACTCATGACGACCTTTGACACTCTCAGTGCTGGAATGAATGTATCGCATGGATTTATGTCTTTTTATATCAATTAAGGAATTTGCTTCTCAGACCTTCTGGGGCATCAAAACACAATAACAGACCCCAATCAGAAGGCAATAAAACTTTCACACTCCTTATCTATGAACTGTTCCAATATTTATGTTCATCCCTCTCCCATAATGACAGTTCGGCTTCACGTCACTTGTCTTACCTACTGCATTATTTCTGTGCTGTTGTGTATAAATATGTGATTCTTCAGTTTTTGTTTTAGTCTTTGACTGATGAAGAGACCTGAGTAGTCTCGAAAGCTTGCAATTTGTTATCATCCTTTCAGTTAGCCATTAAAAGGTATCAACCACTGAGTACTCTCAATTCTAAATATTTTTATTTCTTATTGAGCATTGGGCTGTGTGTGCATCACTACTGCGCTTCTTTTTCTCTGTGTTACAATTCACTTCCCTGGCGCATGTTTGCACCCAGCCATTATTCATACTGTGGTGCCCACCTTTTATTCTATATTCTCCAGATTTTTTTTCTGAGAATTTTGAACACCCTGTCAGTTGTCTTACTATAAGAAAACACTTCAAGGATATAGTCTATATTTTACCAGGGATGTTTAAAAATGTTTGCGGTTATTTGACATACTGTACAGTAAATGCATACACATTGTTTGTACATTACTTCCTCAACAAATTGACAATGAAATAAATATAGTAAAAAGAAAAGATCATTGTCCTCTCTTCATTTCTTTGAGCATTATCTCCATTGAATTGTCACAGAGATGAGCTTCATTAACGATCCCTGCTATTGCACAACCTGTAAAAAAAAGTGAAATCCTATATTTAGCTAAAAAGCTATTGACCCTTTTATAATCTGCATAAATGTCAAGTTGTCCACCTGAATAACATATTTAACTTTGTTTACTGTGATATACCAGTTAACTTACATGGGTTTTTCATATAAACCTTTTTATTCAATAAGAAATGCTTTGTCTAATGTCGTGTTTAATACTCTACAATCATAGTTCCATAGCTTTAATATTGAAAGTAGACTTAACTTATAACCTAGGTTGTTGATCCAGAGGAAGGCAAAAACCCCATAAGATAGATGCTAATTGCCCCATAATAGGGGAAAATCCCTACCTGACTCTACATACGGCAATAAGACTAGCTCCATAGAATCTGATGCCAATTGCCTGAAATATAATATTTGACACAAAAGGCATCCACACCTACTTGCACTTTCATAGTGAATCAACCATTAAATCATGTGAGAGTTTCATAAGCTCACTGCTCTTACAATAAAGAATCACCATCTAGAGTTTCCCACATAAAAAATAATGTTTTTTTTAAGAATGAGTTGTACATTGTATTTCTCTATGATGAAACTAAATTGCAATAGCAGACAGAACTAGTGATGGGTGAACCCGTTGATGTTCTGATCCGGTGGGTTTGGCCAAACATTTAAAAAAAAGTTTGGTTCAGGTACAAGAACATTACCCGAAATCGAACCAGAAAATAGACCACATTCACAGGCAACCGCTGATGAGAGTACTACTCTCATCACCATATTTGTGATGTATTGTATACAGTCTATATAGAGTCTTGTGCTTGGGTGCGAGGAAAACACAGAAGACACAGGTTTGGTTAAGAAGTGCTTGTATTACTTCATACAAGTATGCCACAGGGAAAAGGTTTCACACAGTTTCAGGTACAGAGGCCGGAGACACGGCAGGCCAGAGTAAACTTTAAGTTCAGCATAAACCACAGAAACAGGTTCGGGGTCTCTCTCTGTTACTTCCCTTGCAAATGTTGATTTGGCAAACAGCAGGTTTCCAGTGTCCACAAGTGTCCCAAAGATCCACAGTAGGAGATGGCTGGAATACTATGTCCAAGACTTCCAGGAGCCACGTCACAGGCTAACTGCCGACATGATTCAGAAGCACTGATTGAACAGCTGAGGCTGCTTAAAAAGGTAAAAGGCAGAGAACAGGGTGGAAACATAGAAGCTGGAAACTCCATACTGACTGAGGGCAAGGTAGCTGCAGCAGAACAGAAAGCAAAATGGCTGACGGAAAAACTAGGTTTCAAAAACATCAAATATGGCAAAAGAGACTGAGAACCTTACAGTATTCCTGCTCTCGCTGATAGCAGAGAGAGCAGGTGTACAATGATGAGTATTCATCAGACAGCACCGGTGCAATAAATAAATAAATAGGTGTGGGATCCCCTCCATTTTTGACAACAAGCGCTGGCAAAACTGACAGCTGCAGGCTGCAGCCCTTAGTTGTAAGCATTATCTTGTCAATAGAAGGGCCCCCATGCCTCTTTTTAGTTAATTAATTTATTTAAATAAATAATTTAAAAAAAATAGTGTGAGTTCACCATCATTTTTGACAACCAGCCAAGCTAAAGCAGATGGGGGCCTGGTATACTCAGACTGGGAAGGGGCCATGGATATCATAAAACTCCACACCCTTTTACCCATTTTTTTTCAAAATTTAAAAATAAAAAAAGATCATATTCCTCATTCATCTTCTCATTGTACAGTTGAAGAATATGGTGTTTTTTATTTTTAAATTTTGAACATAAATGAGTAAAAGAGGGTGTGGAGTTTTATCTCAAATTAAGGAGTCTGTTTTTATTTCAAATAAAGGACTTTATTCTGGCTGTGACTTCTTTATTACAATTTGACTACGGGGTTAGTAAATTGTCTTATAGACGCCTCTCCTTTAATAACCTGTGGGCTTGATGTCACCTGACATTGAAAACCTTACATCATCCCACAAATATTACCCAACATGCCACCACACCAGGGAAAGTGGTAAGATCGAGTCTAAGTTCCAGAATTGGCACATCTAATGGATGAGCAATTTCTGGGGCATCTGAGAGCCGATGTTTTTAGTCTGGGAGGGGGCTAATATCCATGGCCCTTTCCTAAGCTGTTAATATCAGCCCACAGCTGTCTGTCTTGCCATTGCTGATTATTGAATATAAGGGCATGGCATTTTTGAGGGTGTTTCCCCTATAATGACTAGTAAAGGCTAAGCAAACAATTTTGTGCTGATATTAATAGCCTGGGAGCAGCTCTGCTCAGTGTGTTCCAAATGGCGTGAAGAGCTGTCGCATTACTGATGTGACTGCTCTCCAAACCATATGGATCGTCATGGAACATGACCATTAATGGATTATTGTCGGACAGGTGAGGAATATGGTGTTTTATTTTTTAAATTACGGTAATAAATGTGTAAAAGATAGTTGAGAGTTATTATTTCAAATAAAGAAGTATGTGTGGTTATTTCAAATAAAGAACTTTATTCTGGTTGTGTTTTTATTACCGTTTGACTATGGGGTTATTAATGGGAGTGTCTTATAGATGCCTCTCCATTACTAACCTCTGGGCTTGATGTCAGCGGCCATAAATCGGCTGACATCAACTCCTTTACTATAACCCCACTTGCCCCCACACCAGGGCAAGAAGGATAAAACAGGCAAAGCACCAGAATTGGCGCATCTAATAGATGCGCCTTTCCTGTGCCAGCTGCAGGCTATTATTTCTAGGCTGGGGAGGGCCAATTTCCATGGCCCCTTCCCAGTCTGATAATACAAGCCCCCAGCTGTCTGTTTTAATTTGGCTGGTTTTCGAAAATGGGGGGACTCCATGCCTTTTTCAATTATTTATTTAAATAATTGAAAAATGAGGCATGGGGACCCATCTATTTTTGATAACCAGCCAATACAAAAGCTGACAGCAAGGGGCTGCAGCCCGCAGCTCTGAGCTTTACCTGTGCTGATTATTCAAAATAGAGGGGAAACCCACTCCATTTTTTTAATCTATATATTGCACAGGCGTCGGCTTATGAATACTCTCATCAGCCTCACCTGCTTTTGTTGCTATCAGTGAGAGTAGGTGTGCGCTGATGAGTAGTATTCTCATGCCTCCCCAATGCTGTTGCTTCAAGGTCTCAGTGACCTGAAGTGTTTCCCTTGAAAAAAATATTGTTCAAAGCAGGCAACCACACCTGAAAACTAAATAAGTGGAAGAGGCAATGGAGGAGTAATTCAACACTATTAATTTATATATTCTTAACCTTTTCATTTTACGTTGTTATGGAACTGACTTAAAAAATCCTAGATTTAACAAAACTAAAACTAGCAATCAAGGACAAGGAGTCGAACGTTCAAGTTGAGGAAGAGGTGAACGTGGCGGTATGGGCGGAAGAAGGGAGAATTAATTCAACACTGTATTTTTGGGGTGTTTGGGTTTTTTAAACTTTACATTTTTTTACATTTTTTTGTTTTGTTTTAATTTTTTTATGGAACTGACTTTAAACAACCTAGAATTAACAAAACTAAAACTAGCAATCTAGAACCAGATGGCATATGTACATGTGGAGGAACAGTTGGATGTGGTGGTGCAGGTGGAAGAAACAAGGGAGGAGTAATCCAACACTTTTTTTTTTAGCAAACTGTCTTTAACCCCTTCATGACCCAGCCTATTTTGACCTAAATGACCTGGCCATTTTTTGCAATTCTGACCAGTGTCCCTTTATGAGGTAATAACTCAGGAACGCTTCAACGGATCATAGCGATTCTGAGTTTGTTTTTTCGTGACATATTGGGCTTCATGTTAGTGGTAAATTTAGGTCGATAATTTTTGCGTTTATTTGTGAAAAAAATGGAACTTTGGCCAAAGTTTTGAAAATTTCGCAATTTTCAAATTTTGAATTTTTATTCTGTTAAACCAGAGAGTTATGTGACACAAAATAGTTAATAAATAACATTTCCCACATGTCTACTTTACATCAGCACAATTTTGGGAACAACATTTTTTTTTGTTAGGAAGTTATAAGGGTTAAAAGTTGACCAGCGATTTCTCATTTTTACAGCAAAATTTACAAAACCATTTTTTTAGGGACCACCTCACATTTGAAGTCACTTTGAGGGGTCTATATGGCAGAAAATACCCAAAAGTGACACCATTATAAAAACTGCACCCCTCAAGCTACTTAAAACTACATTCAAGAAGATTATTAACCCTTCAGGTGCTTCACAGGAACTAAAGCAACGTGGAAGAAAAAAATGGACATTTTAATTTTTCCAACAAAATTTTTCTTTTAGCATAAATTTTTATATTTTTGCATGGGAAACAGGATAAAATGGACCCTAAAATTTGTTGGGCAATTTCTCCTGAGTACACAGATACCTCATATGTGGTCATAAACCACTGTTTGGGCGCACTGCAGGGCTCAGAAGGGAAGGAGCGCCATTTGACTTTTTGAATGGAAAATATGCTGGAATATTTAGCGGTTGCCATGTCGCATTTGGAGAGTCCCTGTGTGCCTAAACATTGGAGCTCCCCCACAAGTGACCCCATTTTGGAAACTAGACCCCCCAAGGAACTTATCTAGATGCAGAGTGAGCACTTTGAACCCCAAGGTGCTTCACAAATTGATCCGTAAAAAAAAGAAAGTACTTTTTTTCACAAAAATTTTCTTTTAGCCTCAGTTTTTTCATTTTCACATGGGCAACAGGATAAAATGGATCCTAAAATTTGTTGGGCAATTTTTCCTGAGTACACCGATACCTCATATGTGGTCATAAACCTCTATTTGGGCACACGGCAGGGCTCAGAAGGGAAAGAGCGCCATTTGACTTTTTGAATGGAAAATATGCTGGAATATTTAGCGGTTGCCATGTCGCATTTGGAGAGTCCCTGTATGCCTAAACACTGGAGCTCCTCCACAAGTGACCCCATTTTGGAAACTAGACCCCCCAAGGAACTTTTCTAGATGCATAGTGAGCACTTTGAAACCCAAGGTCCTTCACAAATTGATCCGTAAAAAAAAGAAAGTACTTTTTTTTCACAAAAATTTTCTTTTAGCCTCAGTTTTTTCATTTTCACATGGCAACAGGATAAAATGGATCCTAAAATTTGTTGGGCAATTTTTCCTGAGTACACCGATACCTCATATGTGGTCATAAACCACTGTTTGGGCACACGGCAGGGCTCAGAAGGGAAGGAGCGCCATTTGACTTTTTGAATGGAAAATTAGCTCCAATCGTTAGCGGACACCATGTCATGTTTTGGAGAGCCCCTGTATGCCTAAACTTTGGAGCTCCCCCACAAATGACCCCATTTTGGAAACTAGACCCCCTAAGGAACTTATGTAGATGCACAGTGAGCACTTTGAACCCCCAGGTGCTTCACAAAAGTTTATAACGCAGAGCCGTGAAAATAAAAAATCATTTTTTTTTCTCAAAAAATGATTATTTAGCCCACTATTTTTTATTTTCACAATGGTTACAGGAGAAATTGGACCCCAAAAGTTGTTGTCTAATTTGTCCTAAGTAAGCTAGTACCTCACATGTGGGGGGAACCACTGTTTGGGCACACGTCAGGGCTCGGAAGGGATGTAGTGACGCTTTGAAATGCCGACTTGATGGCATGGTCTGCGGGCGGGCAGAGCCCCTGATGTGCCTAAACAGTAGAAACCCCCCACAAGTGACCACATTTTGTAAACTAGACCCCTCAAGGAACTTATCTAGATGTGTGGTGAGCACCTTGAACCCCCACGTACTTCACAGAAGTTTGTAATGCAGAGCCGTGAAAATAAAAAATCATTTTTTTCCTCAAAAACTGATTTTTTTAACCCACAATTTTTTATTTTCACAAGGGTAACAGGAGAAATTGGACCACAAAAGTTGTTGTACAGTTTGTCCTGAGTACACTGGTACCCCATATGTGGGGGGGAACCACTGTTTTGGCGCATGGGAGAGCTCAGAAGGGAAGGAGCGACATTTTGGAATGCAGACTTGATGGAATGTTCTGTGGGCGTCATGTTGCGTTTGCAGAGCCCCTGATGTGCCTAAACAGTAGCAACCCCCACAAGTGACCCTATTTTGGAAACTAGACCCCCCAAGGAGCTTATCTAGATGTGTAGTGAGCACTTTGAACCCCCAAGGGCTACACAGAAGTTTATAATGCCGGGGCATGAAATAAAAAAATCATATTTTTTCCACAAACATGATCTTTTAGTCCCCAATTTTTTTATTTTCCCAAGGGTAACAGGAGAAATTAGACCTCAAAAGTTGTTGTCCAATTTGTCCTGAGTACGCTGATATCCCATATTGGGGAGAAAACTACTGTATGGGCACACTTCGGGGTTCGGAAGGGAAGTAGTGACGTTTTGAAATGCCGACTTGATGGAATGGTCTGCGGGCGTCATGTTACGTTTGCAGAGTCCCTGATGTGCCTAAACAGTAGAAACTCCCCACAAGTGACCCCATTTTGGAAACTAGACCCCCTAAGGAACTTATGTAGATGCACAGTGAGCACTTTGAACTCCCAGGTGCTTCACAAAAGTTTATAACGCAGAGCCGTGAAAATAAAAAATCATTTTTTTTTCTCAAAAAATGATTATTTAGCCCACTATTTTTTATTTTCACAATGGTTACAGGAGAAATTGGACCCCAAAAGTTGTTGTCTAATTTGTCCTAAGTACGCTAGTACCTCATATGTGGGGGGGAACCACTGTTTTGGCACACGTCAGGGCTCGGAAGGGATGTAGTGACGCTTTGAAATGCCGACTTGATGGCATGGTCTGCGGGCGGGCAGAGCCCCTGATGTGCCTAAACAGTAGAAACTCCCCACAAGTGACCCCATTTTGGAAACTAGACCCCGCATGGAACTTATCTAGATGTGTGGTGAGCACTTTGAACCCCCAAGGGCTACACAGAAGTTTATAACGCCGGGGCATGGAAATAAAAAAATCATATTTTTTCCACAAACATGATCTTTTAGTCCACAATTTTTTTATTTTCTCAAGGGTAACAGGAGAAATTAGACCCCAAAAGTTGTTGTCCAATTTGTTCTGAGTACGCTGATATCCCATATGTGGGAGAAAACTACTGTATGGGCACACGTCGAGGCTCGGAAGGGAAGTAGTGACGTTTTGAAATGCCGACTTGATGGAATGGTTTGCGGGTGTCATGTTACATTTGCAGAGCCCATGATGTGCCTAAACAGTAGAAACCCCCCCAAGTGACCCCATTTTGGAAACTAGATCCCCCAAGGAACTCCTCTAGATGTGTGGTAAGCACTTTGAATCTCCAAGTGCTTCACAGAAGTTTACAACGCAGAGCCGTGAAAATAAAAAATCATTTTTTTTTCACAAAAATAACTTTTTTAGTCCCCAATTTTTTGTTCCCAACAGTAACAGGAGAAATTAGACCCCCAAAGTTGTTGTGCAATTTTTCCCGAGTATGCTGATACCCCATATGTGGGGGTAAACCACTGTTTGGGCACACGTCGGGTCTTGGAATAAAGGGAGCACTGTTTGACTTTTTGAACGCAAAATTTGCAGGAATCAATGGTGGCCATGTCGCGTATGGAGACCCCCTGATGTGCGTAAATAGTGGAAACCCCTCAATTCTAACTCCAACCCTAACCCCAACACATCCCTAACCCCAACCCTAACCCCTACACACCCCTAACCCTAATACAAACCCTAACCATAACCCTATCCCCAACACACCCCTAACCCTAATCCCAACTTTAATCATAAACCTAACCACAAGCCTAACCCTAATCCCAACCCTAACCCCAAAACACCCCTAACGCTTATCCTAACTCTAACCCTAACCACAAACCTAACCCTAGTCCCAACCCTAACCCTAATTCCAACCCTAACCCTAATTCCAAACCTTACCCTAGTTCTAACCCTAAGGCTGGGTTCATATTGCGTTTTACCAGCCCGTTCAACATGTAGCGTTGACGGGCTGGTAACGGTATAGCATAACGCGACCGCGTTATGCTATACCCGCTAGTGCAGAGGAATCAGCAGATGATTCATCTGTGCTAGCGGTGATGGAGCCCAGACGCTGCAGCCTGCGTCCAAGGCTCCGTCACTGAATGACGACACGTCGCGAACGCATGCCGCTTCACGATGCGCACACAAATGGGGTGAATGGCAGCGTTAACGGACTGCGTAACACTGCGTTATACCGCGGTGAAACGCAGTCCATCTAACGGACTGCCATAATGCAATATGAACCCAGCCTAACCCTAACCCTGAGGCCCCGTGCACACGTTGCTGATTCACTTGCGGATTTTTCTAAAATCTGCATGTAAAATGACCTGCCTTTTACCTGAGTATTTAGCGCGGATTTGCTGCGGTTTTTCTCTGCGGTTTTACGCCTATAATGGAATAGGTGTAAAATCGCTGCGGAATCCGCACAAAGAATTGACATGCTGCGGATTTAAAACCGCAGCAAATCCGCGCTGAAAAATCTGCAGCATGTGCACAGCGGGTTTTTTTACCATTTATTTGCATTGTACTGTACATGGTTTCTGGATCTGCTGTGGATCCGCAGCAAAATCCGCTGGTGATTCGCAGCAAAATCTGCTGCTGATCCGCAGCAAAATCCGCTGCGGATCCGCAGCAAAATCCGCTGCTGATCCGCAGCAAAATCCGCTGCTGATCCGCAGCAAAATCCGCTGCGGATCCGCAGCAAAATCCGCAACGTGTGCACAGGGCCTAATTCTTTATTTGTCCCTACCTATGACAGGGGGGTTCACTTACTTTATTTTATTTTGATCACTGTGACAGTTTATCACAGTGATCAAAAAATTTCTTGACTTTGCAGGGCGCACTGCGCATGCGCCGGCCGGCGGGCGCACTGCGCATGCGCCCGCCATTTTCCAAGACGGCGGCGCCCATGAAGAATCTCGGGCAGCCGCCGGGAAGGATCCAGGGACATCGGAGAGGTGAGTATGGGGGTCGGAAGTGAGGGGGGGAGATCGGAAGGTGGGGGCAGCGGAGGCCAGGACGAGGGGAGCTGTTAGTGACGGCGGTGACCGATCGCTGCCATCTTTCGATGGCGGCGGCCGATCGCCGCCGTGACTCGATGTAGGGGGGGTCAGATCGCTGTCTCCAGCCATGGCAGATGCTATTGCAGCATCGGCTATGGCTGGATTGTAATATTTCACCAATTTCATTGGTGAAATATTACAGATTGCTCTGATTGGCTGTTTCACTTTTAACAGCCAATCAGAGCGATCGTGGCCACGGGGGGGTTAAGCCAACCCCCCTGTGGTGAAGCACAAAGGGTCTTGTGCCTGCGGGTTGAGTGACCTTTTAGTGACCCCGGTCACCCGACCCGCAGGAACGCGATCCTTTCATGACGCCACATAGGCGTCACAGGTCGGATTGGCACTGACTTTCATGACGCCTACGTGGCGTCACAGGTCGGGAAGGGGTTAAAGAAGATAGAATGAATCCAAAATCAACTAACAATCTACAATCAGGGGGCGAAGGTCCAACTGATGGTGGAGGAGGTGGAGGAGGTGTAGGTGGCAGTGTAGGTGAAAGAGGCAATGGAGGAAGTAGCAAACACAGATTTTAGTTTTTTTATTTGGGGAAAAGGCACCAAAATGAAACAAATGGCAAATATAGTTGAATACCTGCTGTGTGCGGCTGGTATAGTGGTCTAGTAGTCCAAAGGTATGGACAAGTCCTGTGGTATCCACATCTGGTTCACTTTAAGGAATATTAGGTTTCCCACATTAGATGTGGGCAGGCTGATGTGCCTGTCTGAGATCACACCCCCTGCCATGCTAAACACACATTCCATCAGTACACTTGCCACAGGGCAGACCACACCTGTAAGGCATAAAGGGCAAGCCCAGGTCATGTGTCCAATTTAGAGACTCAGAAGTTAAATGAGGAAGACCCATCACTTAGTAAATGGAGACATGTGGACACGTACTGTTTCACCATGTTGTTCTAACATTGGCTCCTTCTAATACAGAAAAACACAACATGAGATACGGCCATCCTGCAAAAAATGATATGATAAAAAGTGCATAAAATTAATGCATATGATAAATACATTAAATGAGGTATTGGTTAATATTTTGGCCAAAATAGATATGTTCGAAACCCATGTCAAGGGTCCCCATACTTGGGAGTCTTAACACTAATATCAAAAATAGCTAACATAGACAAATTCAAAAAAACACATACCATAAGATGCGGCCTTCCCAAAACCCTGTCTGATGACAAATGCACGTCTAGCAGGATGCAGCAGGCCTCCATTAATAAAAGGCAAGGGGCAGCACAAGTGCAAACTACTGATAAAAACAGCCACCCCCACACCTACCAGATTGTGGAGGGTTGGCTGCCTAGTAGAAAAAATTGCACATTGATATGGCTTGCATAGGACGCCAGTCACACAGGTAGGTGTGATGCAATGCGTCTGCCTTGCAGCCTATTAATGACGCCCTTGTATTATCAGGCGGGCTGCCCAGCACTATTATATGCAACACACAGGGACAGACACTCCAATAGACTAAGCCAACAAAAAGAGGCCTAGCTGCATCCTGCTAAAAATTATATGATAAAAAGTGAAAAATTGCACATTGATAAGGCTTGCGTAGGATGCCAGTCACACGCCTTCTAATATAGACCCTACTACATGGTTGTGCTGTATGTGTTCATAAAGTTTTGCCACATTTAGGTCATGTTAACCCTGCTTTCCAAGGTGCTGGAGGTGTTGGTGACTTCCACTTTTGCCTCTGCCTTGTTCTTCCACTGAGCCCCTGCTGTCAGGTGCATCAGTAGTTTCTTTACCAGCGTGTGCTTGTATTCCGGCATTTTGCGCTCCTGCTCCAGAGACGGAAGTAATGATGGTACGTTGTCTTTGAAACTGGGATCCAGCAGAGTGGCCACCAAGTAATCAGCAATGGTAACAATCCAGGCAACTCAGTGGTCATTCTGCAGACACTGCTGCATGTATTGGCTCATGTGTGCCAGGCTGCCAGAGGCAATGACGAGCTGTCCTTGATAGGTTCTCTGTATCCCCCAGCCATGCTCCAGTGATACCCATGAGCTGATCTTAGTGCCACCCTGCTGTGAAAACTGTTGTTCCTCCTCCTACTTATAAACCTCCCAAACTGTTCCCAGGCTATATAGTTGAGTACCTGGACGCTGTTGGGACAGTAACCCACCCTCTGAACCATGTGTGGATGACAGTCCTGATAATGGTGTAAATTGACCATGCTCCTCTTCCTCCTGTGCCACCACCTCATCCATCATGGCCTAAATTGTTTCATGAGCACTGGCCATTTTGTTGGAGTATGCAGCAGCGCAACACCGCACACACACACATCATGCAAAGAGAGGCCCACTCATTGGTGGTGAAGTAGAGTTGTTATGCAAAGTGACTCAGCTGTGCATGCTGCAGCTGAAACTCTCCAGCACATGCAAGGTGGATTTCCATCTTGTGGGTACATCACATATCAGCTGGTTAGCAGGAAGGCCAAGTGATGCTGCAGTGCAGACAGCTGAGCAGCAGCAGGGTAAGAACGATGAAAGAGAGCACACAATGCCCGCACTTTCAGCAGCTGCTCTGACATGTGTGGGTAGTCTTTCAGGAGCTCTTCACCACCAAGTTCAAGCACATGAGCCAGTCAAGGGATCTGTGTCAAACTGGATAACCTAGAGCTGTTATAGATTTTGCCCATTTTCGCAAATCACCAGGACTGGATGAGGCTCACCGGCACCAACCACTCATCTGCCTGCTGTCTGATCTCATTCCACAGCTCCAGCGCATTGTGGGGTTTGTCCCCAAACAAAGGAGTTTAAGACAGCCTGCTGTTTATTTTCCCCCCCGGGTGTGCTGAAATTGGTGGGGCAGGTCTTAAGCACTGTCACACTTAGCGATCACACCACGATCACGACAACGAAGACCTGGCGAGATCGCTGGTGCGATCGCTATGTGATCGCTAGTTAGATTCCAAACACAACTCATCAGTGATCTGTATAAGACCCCGCGGTC
>JARQOD010009965.1:0-29143 GCA_033576555.1 Oophaga sylvatica
AACTGACCCCTGTTACGTACTGACACTCCAAGGCTACTTGCTGCCACCTAAGGTCCAGTAAGCCTCTGGTTCTTTTATCACTATGCCTGGAGCTATAGTGACACGTCGGTCCCCAGTGACCGGTGACAATGTGCAGGACTTCTCCAATCCTAAAGCACTTCTCAATTCCTTCCACTGTGCCCTTCGACTTGCTCACACTCTCAATAGCTGTCTCAGTCCGTCTGCCAGTGGGGCACAGCTCTGACCAGGCTGAGGTGATCTGGCTCACCTTTACTGGCCTCCACTTACTGAACTGCACACAGGTGGGATGACTCAGTCCTGAGCCACCCGAACTAGTCTCGGCTCCTTCCTCCTCACAGGTCCAGGCTAGACTGCTGAATCCCTAACTGAATCTCAACACTCCCTGTGGGTGTGTCTAAGTGTATGTGATGTCATGTAGAGCCCTTAACCGTTACCTCTCCACTCATCCTCCTGGTATGGTGTACCTTAAATACCAGGGCTACACATTCCCCCATGGTAAAAGACAGCACTCCCGGGCTGTGAAATACAAAAGACATTTTGCTTATGCATCAACAATGAACATTAACTCGTCCCATCCGGGAGGTAAGGATTTCTTGAACGTTGCATTAAAACATTAAATATAGAAAAATACAAAAAGTATTAAGGCATCAAAACATTCAATAAATACACAGTATTCTTGTGAAGGACCCGCACCAAACCTTCAACGTGGGTCCTGGGTGGGCTGCAGGACATCTGAATGCAGACCTCACTCAGTGCCACACCACACGGGTTTTCGTATTCAGAGGTAGTTGAGGTGGTTTCATGTAAAACCAAGATAATGCACAAGTGCAACTATATACAAGATCAGTTCTTGGGCTGGCTCAGTCCCCAGCCTCAGAGTCCATTATACGACACAATAAGGAAAAGACACATATATATATATACACATTTTACAATATTCACATTAGTTTGTTATAATTACGGCTGGTATCGAATGGGTATCTTCCCTTTTGTGGTTCGCTCTGATCTACGTGGAGTAGCTTCAGGTATATTAAGTTGTGATCTGTCTGCACTGCGTAACGGCAAACTATAGAACTGCCTCAATCTTTCTATGGATCTGGCAAGCGTACTGATGGCTGGGCGGTGTGAGTCAGCTTCACCAGGGGATCCCATAGCATGGGGCGCTGCTTCTGATGGTCCTTCTTGAGATTCTGTAGGTTGAGGTGTTGCTGGAATTGGTAACTCTTGAACTGACTCAACTGGCACCACGGGCACAGCTGGAGGTAGAACTTCCTCTTGTGGCTGATAAAACTGCAACACCGGAATTATTACAGCATCTCCCAGTCTCGGCCAATCAGCAGGGAAATCTCCCAGATCCGTGTGTATGACCTCTTCCTTTCCTTCCTCTTGATTGATGACAGGGTTCTTTTCACAAAGCTTTAAGGGTTCTGGACACAATTTCAAATGGTCTCTGGACACAGTGGATGTTGTTCTTCCTCCGTCCTTACTGATGATACAAACTTTTCTATTGTCATATTTAAAATCTTGTACAACGTAGGGTTCTTGTTCCCACTGGTTATCCAATTTGTGCATTTTCCTTTTCCTTTTCAATACCACTTCTCCAGGCATCAAAGGCTTGGCAGGAGCATTCCTGTTGTAAATATCTTCCTGTTTTTCCCGTGCCTTGTTGAGACTTCTTCTACGCAGACTTGCACTCTTCTGTATTGCTCTTGCCGATTGACGTCCCAGTTTTCAACGGCGTCGTCTGCCTCCGGTTCTACCACTCCAAGTTCTAGATCCATTGGTAGTTTTCCGGGCCTTGCTCTCATAAGATAGGCTGGAGTGCAGTTAGTGGAACTTACAGGTATATGGTTATACAAGTCAACTAAATCAGGAAGTAAGTCCGGCCATCGATTCCTGTCTTCCAACGGTATGGATTTCAACAAATCAAGGACAATATGATTCATTTTCTCGCAAAGACCGTTGGTTTGAGGATGGTATGGTGTTGTTCTAATTTTCTTGCACCCATACATGTGACAGAATTCCTTGAATAGGTCAGCCTCGAAGGCAGGTCCTTGATCAGTTAATACCTGCTCCGGATACCCATGCGGTCTGCAGAAGCTTGCTTGAAAGGTTTTCGCTGCCGTCACTGCGGTCTGGTCCTTAACTGAACAACCACCAGAAATCTGGAGTAATGGTCCACCATGGTCAAGGCGTAGGAGTATCCAGATCTACTTGGCGACAATTTGACGTGGTCCAGGGCCACAATCTCCAGGGGACGAGTCGTCCGGATAGATTGCAGGGGTGCCTTTTGACTACCGTAGTCCTTTCTTCTAAGACCACAGGGTCCACAGTTCCGACACCACCTCTCGATGGAGCTGCGCATCCCTACCCAGTAGAACCGGCACCTCAACAGGGTCTCCAGCTTTCTCCAGCCAAAGTGTCCTGCTTGATCGTGGTATGCTTCCAACAGCATTGGGACGTCTGCCTTGGGGACCACTATCTGCCAGACCATCTCGTGGGTCCTGGGGTTGACGTATCTCCTGCACAACTTCTCACGGTATAGGAACAACCGGCTTCTCTCGTTCCACAGGAGCTTTGCTGACATAGGTGCATCCTTTTCCAAGGAGGAACCTTCCTGTCTTAACAACTCCTTGATACAGCTGACCACTGGATCACTGTCCTGAGTCTCTTTCCAGCTGTGATGGGGTAAAGGATTTAATGTTGCACCATACTGCTTTCTGTAGACTCGATGCTCATGGACTACCCCATTTCGATGGAACGCAGGTAGCTCAATTTCTTCCAAGTCGTCCGATTCTTCTTCCGTGTCAGAGTCATGCGGCATTCGGGACAATGCGTCGGCATTAGCATTCTTTCGGCCTGCCCGGTACTTGATAGTAAACTGGTAATTGGACAACCGAGCCATCCAACGCTGCTCCATGGCGCCCAGCTTGGCGGTTTCCAGGTGCGTTAACGGGTTGTTGTCTGTGTACGCCGTGAACTTGTTGGAGGCCAGATAGTGCTTAAATCTTTCAGTAATGGCCCAGACCAGCGCCAGAAACTCCAGCTTGAAGCTGCTATAATTTTCCGGATTTCTCTCCGTTGGCCTGAGTTTTCTGCTGGCATAAGCGATGACTTTTTCTTGTCCATTCTGCTTCTGACTGAGAACTGCTCCTAAACCTTCATTACTTGCATCGGTGTACAGCAAGAACGGTTGACTGTAATCAGGATACGTCAAGATCTCATCACCTGTAAGGATCTCTTTCATCTTTTGAAATGCTTCAGCCTGTTCCTTACCCCAATTAAAGGGAGGGTTTCTGCTCTTTAGGGATTGTCCTACTAGGAGGTCCTGTAGAGGGGCTGCCTTCTTCGTGTAATCTTTCACGAACCTTCTGTAGTAACCCGTTAATCCCAGGAACTGTCGCACTTCCTTAAGGTTCTTCGGCTCCGGCCACTTCTGAATGGCGGTGACTTTCTCTGGGTCCGGCGCTACTCCTTCCGAACTGACGATGTGTCCCAAGTATTGTACCTTCTGTTTGAGTAGATGGCATTTTGAGGGTTTCAACTTCATCCCGTACCTGGACAGGGACTCAAATACTTCTGCCAGGTGCTTCAGATGGTCCTCATATGTCTTGGAATACACGATAACGTCGTCTAGGTATAGCAGCACGGTTTCAAAATTGAGATGTCCCAGGCAGTTCTCCATCACTCTCTGAAATGTTCCTGGGGCACTGCTGAGCCCAAACGGCATTCTGTCGAACTCACAGAGCCCCATTGGGGTGGTGAAAGCCGTTTTCTCACGATCCTCCTCAGCCACAGCCACTTGCCAGTAACCACTAGTCAGATCGAGGGTAGAAAAGTAGTTAGCCGTTTTCAGAGCAGCTAATGATTCCTCTATACGTGGTAACGGGTATGCATCCTTATGTGTTATGCGGTTCACCTGCCTGTAATCCACACACATTCTCAAGCTACCATCTTTCTTTTTTACCAGAACTAGAGGGGCTGCCCAGGGGCTACAACTATCCCTTATCACCCCAGCTTTCTTCATATCATGCAACATTTCTTTAGCCTTCTGATAATGGGCTGGAGGTATGGGCCTATATCGCTCTTTGATGGGAGGATGACTGCCTGTAGGGATATGATGTTGTACTCCCTTAATTGTCCCAAAATCAAGTGGATTCTTGCTAAATACTTGGGCGTACTCTTGCACCACCCGTAATACCCCTTGCTTCTGGTGAGCGGGAGTGGTGTCCGTCCCAACATGGAGTTGCTGACACCATTCCGCCACCTGGGTTGCCGGGTCATTGTCCTCCGCTATTTGGCGGGAGTCTAAGGACTCAGCCGGGAGAATAGAATTATTATCAACAGCATGTAGTTTAGCAATGGTTGCGTAACGGGGTAAGTTTACCTCATCATCTCCCCAATTGAGAAGCCGTACCGGTACTCTTCCATTCACCACTTCCACTACTCCCCTAGCAGTCGTAAGTGTAGGTCTATGTTCTGAATGGTGGGGTTCTACTACAGCTTGGTAGTTCTGTCCTCTCAGACCTATGGCTGCCCTGCACCAGATTATCATTTCACTCATTGGGGTATCACAATAGGATCCGAGTCAGTGACCCGTACATTACCAATTTCGCCGTCTGTAAGCTTCGCTTGCTGCTGACACACCAGGGCCCGGATCTCTCTTTGGATTACTCCTTTCTGCCTTGGTCGGGCAATCTCAGCGAGCTGTTGGAGTAAGAACACAACTTCTCCCAAACAATTACCGATAATGTTAGTACCCAAAATTATATTTAACCCGTTCTCCTCATTTACAGTCTTTACTACCAGAAGCCCCTGGTCTTTCAACTCCTCTCTGCCCACCTTCACATCTACACATTTTGTCCCGAGTACTTCTACAGGAAGACCATTAGAAGCATACACGGTAAAGTCAGGGCTCGGGGGTTTAAGACTGTCCATCGACCAGTACTTAGTATATAGGGCATCAGGTATTAGGGTCACCTGGGACCCAGTGTCTAACAATGCCGGAACAGCAATACCATCTAGAATGATAGACAGGTAGGGTCGTCCACCCACATACCTGCGGTTCCAGTCTAGGGGGCCTGACGGGTATTCTCCTGGGTGTTGGCCCTTGGACCCAGGTTCTGCCCATTTAAAGGACACTGTGGAGACATATGACCTTTCCGGTTGCAACGGTAACAGGTGATCTCTCGACGAGGAGGGTGTTGATCAGAGGTCGCTCCTGAGGGTGGCGTTGTCCTCCTCCGGGGGGGCGACGTCTTCCTTCTTCTCCGGTGCATCCACGGGACGTCTTCTGGGCAGTCAGCTAATAAGATCTTTCCTTCCTCCTCTTTCCGCAGCTGCAGGGCACTCATCACAGCAGCCAGATTTTTAGTCAGCTGGCGCACCTCTGAGCGCAGACAATCCAATTCACTGGGAGGTGTCACCTGCGCTTTGGCTTCAGCCACTAGCGGGGAAAAGGGGGTTACTGCCGGTTCCAGAGTGACTTCACCCTGACGATGTTGGGTTGCCACCTCGGGTTTGCCCAGGGGCCGCAGCCCTTTTATTGCCATGTCCTTTAGGGCATCAAAGGTAGCATCCGGATGGTCTAAGGACCACCAGTTTACAGTTCTGCGTTCCTCTTGGGATCTCAATCCCTGTATAAATTGCTCTTTCAGCATCTTATTCTCGTCGATAGCATTTAAATTGTTAATTGCTTGAGGGCTGTCAGGGCTCCCTGTAGTCGGCAAGCGTAGTCCCTGATGCTGTCACCTGGCTGCTGTGTACAGTGGTAGAAGGCCATCCGGAGATCCGTTTCTGTGCGGTCTTCAAATATGGCATGTAGCTTAAAGAGGATCGCAGGTACCGACTCCTGATCAACGGTATCCCAAGTCTCCACTTCCCTCTCAGCAGCGCCAGTTAGCTGCCCTACCAGCACAGCAGCTTTTTGCCTCTCCGGCATGGAGTACATTTCTAGGATGCTGCATAACTTCCGCTTGAAGCCTGCTAAAGTGCCTGGCTCACCGCTGTACTGGGGAAGCCATTTCGCCCCTGGCATATAGGGGAGCGTTAGTGGCATGATCGGGACTACCGGACTGGGTGCTGGACCTGCGCCCTCATCTGGCGCTACAATGCCAGGCGGTGCGGGATTGGGGCCTCCGGCTGGGGCTGCACTGTCGGCTGGTTGCTGTGACATCTTAGCGCCCCCTTGGTTAAACGGAGCCTACCGGTTTCAGACGCTGCTATTTCACAGGCACAGCAGTGGGAACAGGACCTTCGTCGCAGGCGCTCTGATGTCAGAGCGTTCACTTCCTGTCGCAGGACCTGCCGATGAGTCAGAACCGGGGGCGTGTCCAAGACTCTGCGCGCTCTTTCAGGTACGCCCACCTTCTTCTCCAGCGCCTCAGGGCGCGAATATGGCGACAAATATGGCGGTATTTGGCGCCAAAAGCACAGACAGTCCTTTTTCACAAAAACGATTCCACAGGCACACAGGGCTCGCAATTTTGCGAGTTTCGCGATCCTGTTCGTGACGCCAAGTTTGTCGTGACCACGCACCACAATTGTGGATTACCAGGGCAATGGGGTACTCAGAGCCGAGCCCATGGAAATCTATGGGGTTGTCACAGGTAGCGGTGACTCGGTCTGTGGCCCTGGCAGTCAGGCGTATGTTGGGGGGTATATTTACAGGGGATAGATTTATATACAGTTCGTGACGCCACCTGTAGTTTCCTGATCACTAAGACCAGCGCTGCTGTAGATCTCTGAGGGGATGGTGAGGCAGCTAGATGTCGGGTCCCCTACAGGTGGGACTCTTCCTCAGGTCGATAATTATGATAGGGTTGTGCAGGGGTGCAATTGAATAACACAGTCTCACACATCAGCGTCTTTCCATACCTTTTACTTCAAGTTGTTCAGGCAGGTCCCAGGGAGGCTGATGGGGTTGATGGAGGATGAGTTTTGAGGCAACGGCTGAGCAAGTTAGGGGCCTCCTTTACTTTCAAAATGGTGATGAGTCCAACCAGCATAAAGCGTAGTTCCCTCTATAAACTCCAGCTATTTCAACGCTGTACTGCCCGGTCAGTTTTGTGGTCGAAGCCTTCCAATGATGGAACTAGGTTCTTTCTTTTGCTGATCAGGCTCAAAGTTCCTATTCCCCCTGACCCCTGTTACGTACTGACACTCCAGGGCTGCTTTCTGTTACCTAAGGTCCAGTAAGCCTCTGGTTTTTCTACCACTATGCGTGAAGCTATAGTGATCCTTCGGTCCCCAGTGACCGGTGACAAGGTGCAGGACTTCTCCAATCCTAAAGCACTTCTCAATTCCTTCCACTGTGCCCTTCGACTTGCTCACACTCTCAATAGCTGTCTCAGTCCGTCTGCCAGTGGGGCACAGCTCTGACCAGGCTGAGGTGATCTGGCTCACCTTTACTGGCCTCCACTTACTGAACTGCACACAGGTGGGATGACTCAGTCCTGAGCCACCCGAACTAGTCTCGGCTCCTTCCTCCTCACAGGTCCAGGCTAGACTGCTGAATCCCTAACTGAATCTCAACACTCCCTGTGGGTGTGTCTAAGTGTATGTGATGTCATGTAGAGCCCTTAACCGTTACCTCTCCACTCATCCTCCTGGTATGGTGTACCTTAAATACCAGGGCTACACACAAGTCTGCATGACGCTGGATTAATCTCCTGAGCACTGCATTCTCCTTCTGCAGCTCCAGCATAGTTTGCTGAAGCTTCTGTAGTAGGGATGGCTCTGGTTCAAACAACAGCTTCTCTGGGGAGCAGGGCCTGTGCTCCACTGCTCCACTGCATAGCTGCTCTTGTCCTTCTGCCACCTCGTCCCAGGCCAGAGTGTAGGTTCCATCAGGAACAGTCCGGTCTCTTCCGTGGAGGCGGGATTTGCGTCTCCTCCTCTTCGCATAGAGGATGAAGAGGAGGCGTATTTCTTTAGCAGTGGGGCTGGATCTCACATTGTAGTAGGCCTTGGAGAGGGCGGCCATATCTTTCGCGCCTTAGGGGGGTACACGCCCACGAATGTACGCCCACCTTCTTCACCAGCGCCTCAGGGCGCCAACTTGGCGGCAAAAATGGCGGTATTTTGGCGCCAAAAGTAACATACAGCAAACAGTTCAATCTAGGCACACAGGGCTTACAATCTTGTAAGTTTCGGATCCTGTTCGTGACGCCAAAGATGAGTCGCACTTAGTACCAGGGCAATGGGGTACTCGGCACCGAGCCATGAAAGTCTATGGGAGTTGTCACTGGCAGCGGGACTCGGTCCGTGGCCCTGGGCGCTCATACAATGGGGGGGATTCCCTGTTTGGGCTCGCTGAGCAGCTCTCAGTATTCTCCTAGTCCAGGACCTCTGTCGACTGGACTTCACTGTCCGGGGACAGGCGGCTGAAGTCTCTGCTCTGAACTCAGCAGGAAACCAATCTGACTGACTAACTCAGACAGGTAACTATCCAAGGGATGACTCACTCCTGAGCCTCCCGGAGCTAACTGACTGGCTCACTGTCCTAAGACAGGAAGGTGACTCCTCTGTCCGAAGACAGGAAACAAACACTGACTATGATGACACCCACCAAACTTATATACCCCTATGGGTGTGTCTAAAGAGTGTGAGTGACATGAGTGAATGCATATCGAGCTTTGGCTGTTACCTTCCAGTGCACTTTCCTGGATTTTCATGTGTGCCTGCGAAGCTGGGCTACACACCAGCACGCAGGACAGATAGGCCAGATGCTACTATACCTGAAGCAACACCACGTAGGTCAGTACGCACGACAAAAGGAAGGTTACCTGTTAGGTACCAAGAGTAGTCCTAGCAAATTAATCCAGTAGGACCCAGACAGGGTTTACTGAACTGTACAAAGTTATGAAGAGAATTGCACTTTATTGAGAATGTAATATGATGATAATGTTTACATGCTGAAGTAGTATACCCCAGTTGGGTAATGTGATAGTAATATGTGAAATGCTGTTTTGAAGGACTGCGTGGCTGAGGACTCTTGCAGCACAGAACTTAATTGTAAATAGTTGGCACTCAGTGACCCATCTTGGTTTTACGTAAGCCATTCTACCCAGAAGAAAAACCCGTATGGTGTGGCCTTGAGTGAGGTTTGCAGCAGAGAAGTCCTGCAGCCCCCCCAGGACCACCGTGGGAGGTTTGGTACGGGTCCTCCACAAGAATCCTGTATTTATTGTGTGAAAGTATTTTGAATATTTTCTATTTGCCATTTGTACACATTGTAACGTTTGAAGTGTCCTTACCTCCCGCAAGGGATGAGTTATGTTATTGTTGATGTTATAAAAATTGTTTTCTTTTTCAGCCCGGGAGTGATGATATTAACTAGGGGGGATGTGTAGCCCAGCTGCGCTTGGTGCCACATGTACCCAGGAGGATGCATGAAAGGTAATTCACAATCCCCTGATAAGCACACAACACTTCACATTTTTCCTGGTTCCACCAGAGGGAGCGCTTGAGACAGTAGTGAGATGTAGGCAGTCTAGCTGCGAGTTAGCTAGTCGTTGGTGTTACCTCAGAACAGCAGAACATCTCAGAACGGCAGTTACCTCAGACGAGCTGTGAGGGAGAGATAAGATCTCCTCAGAACACCGGAGAGAGACTCCTGTCAGATTAGCCTGAGGGCTGAGGAAGTCTGAGCGAGAAGCTGACATCTACTGCTGCCTGTGCTTATGTCAAAGGTGTGAGTAGGACGACAGGCAAGTGGAAAAAGGAAAGAGAGTGACTGAGGAGAAATAGCGACGATAGCTTACCTCCACTCTGCACCACCGGACACCGGGTCCGTGCTTACCAGCATCTGCACGACTGGTAGGAGACACCGGAGACCTGGACTTCAAGTCGCAGGGGCCCAGCAGTGCTGATACGTAACTGAGGTTAGGAAGACGGGGGTCTGGCAGGTACCGCCACGGAGACACTGTTCTGTCCACAAGAAGACCTCACCACAAGATCAGCCGGGCGTAGCAAAGAGAAGGAGTTAAACTCTGTTTTATGCAAGTTAGAAACTCACACACATAAGGACGTAAGGAGGCCTTACACCTACTCAGTGGATTGCTGGATGTGCATCCTCCACCCTGACTGCCTCCCGGGACGTGCCTGCAACTTCATCACCAGTAAAGGTACAGAAAGAGACTGTCTTGTGTGTGTCTGCATTATTGCTCCTTCACCCCTACACCGCCATATACCTCGAGGGATCAGTCTTACCTGTGGAAGACTTAACACCTTGCTGCCCAGTAACAACCCTCAGAGGATTCACCCTGCAGCGCTGGTCACCCTGATCAGAAACCACAGGTGGCGTCACGAACATTTCTACAATCCCCTGTAAATATCCCCCTTTTAGTGAGCGCCCAGGGCAACGGAACGAGCTGCGCTACCCGTGACATCCCCCAGTGAAGTGAACGGGCTCGGTGCCGAGTACCCCAAAGCCCTGGTACGTGCGACTCAATGTCATGCTACAATGTCTGTCTGCTATTTCCGCTTTCTTCTCTGCTCGCTTTCTAAAACTGAACATGGACAAAACAGAACTCATAATCTTTCCCCCATCTCACTCTACCCCTCCACCAGACCTATCCCTCAATGTCAATGGCTGCTCACTTTCCTCAGTGCTTGGTGCCTCGGGGTGATCCTCGACTCCGCCCTCTCTTTCAAGCCACATATCCAAACCCTAGCCTCCCCCTGCCGTCTCAAACTCAAAAATATTTCCCTGATCCGTGCATTCCTTGACCATGAAACCACAAAAACACTAGTGCACGCCCTTATCATCTCCCGCCTCGACTACTGCAACCTCCTACTGTCTGGCCTCCCCTCTAGCACTCTGGCACCACTCCAGTCCATCCTACACTCTGCTGCCCGACTAATACACCTGTCTCCCCGTTATTCCCCAGCCTCTCCTCTGTGCCAAGCCCTTCATTGGCTTCCTATCGTCCAGAGGCTCCAGTTCAAAACCCTAACCATGACCTACAAAGCCATCAACAACCTGTCTCCTCCTTTCATCTGTGACATGGTCTCCCGGGACTTAACCTTCGATCCTCTCAAGATCTCCTCTACTCCCCTCATATCTCTTCTTCCCACAACCACATGCAAGACTTCTCCTGTGCTTCCCCTATACTCTGGAACTCTCTACTCCAACACATCAGACTCTCGCCTACCATGGAAACCTTCAAAAAGAACCTGAAGACCCACGTGTTCCGACAAGCCTACAACCTGCAGTGATCCTCAGTCTACTGAACCGCCGCATGACCAGCTCTACCTTCTCCTAGTGTATCCTCACCCATCCCGTAGACTGTGAGCCCTCGCGGGCAGGGTCCTCTCTCCTTCTGTACTTGTGTGTGTGCTGTATTGCTCATGTTTATTGTACTTGTCTATATTTGCCCCTTTTCAAATGTTTAATAATATGATGTTAGAGTAGGACTGGCAAGTGTAAGGATCCGTGACGTGGGTTGCCAGCTTACATATTTTGGCCAGAATATAAACCAATACCTTACATATATTTATATGTCTTTTTGCACATTATACTTTTGCAGAGTGCATTTGGGTCCGAATGGTTCTGTACACTGTGGCCTCTGTTCACACTGGATGCATTATAGTTAGCACTGGGCAGCCACATAAGGCGTCATTAATAGGCTGTGAACCAGACGCTCTGCATTCCTAGTGTGAACATTGCCATATACAGATTGTACTTTTGTGCACTGGTGTACCACACGGCCAATCCCTGATTGAAGGCTGGCTGTTTCATTTGGTATTAATGCACCTGAGTAGTCGCCATTTTACTTGGGTCCGTTGCACTCTGTCAGTGCATCAGTATTGAGGCCTTTTCAGACAGGTAAGCATCTCTGCCTGTTTTTGGTGTTCACATATATAATTAGTATAGTGCATTTGTAGCTTAATGTACATGTATTTTATTAATAATTTTCTGAAAAAAAAAAAATGGAGTGAGATTCCCCCAACATTTTATTAAGCAGCAGAGGGAAAACGGACAGCTGGGGGCAGATGTTTATAACCTGAGAAGGGGGTAATACCTATGTAGCTTCCCAGGCTATTAACATCAGCTCACAGCTGTATACTTAGTCTTTACTGGTTATTAAAATGGGGGACCCCAAAAAATGACATAGGGGTCCCTCTATAATTAATAACCAGCAAAGGCTAGGCAGACAGCTGTGGGCTAATATTAATAGGCTAGGAAGGAGCCATGGATATTAGCCCCCTCCCAGACTAAAAACATTAGCTCTCACCTCGTCAGAGATGGTGCATCCAATTTTGGCACTTAGCCTCGCTCTTCCCACTTGCCCTAGTATGGTGGCAAGAGGATTGATAGTTGGGGGGGTTGATGTCAGCTTTGTATTGTCAGGTGACATCAAGCTCAGAAATTAGTAATGGAGAGGCCTCTATAAGACACCCCCATAACTAACCCCATAGTCAAATTGTGAAAAAAGAGCACTCAGAATAAAATCCTTTATTTGAACAAAAGATACAGACTCCTTTATTGACTCTAAATGAATCAAAAACACTGATACTCAGCTTACGCCCAATCCACTAAGCCAATATCCCCTGAAAAATAATTAAAATAATAGACAACCATATTCCTCACCTGTCCGCCGAAAAGATAATAATACAATCATCCTGTGACGCGTCTAGCTCTGCTACATCTAGATGGCAGGCTGCATGGTTGCATGATGTGACTATACAGCCTGCCATCTAGCAGAGACACTGAGCTGCTCATGCTTGTCAGCTCAGTGTCTTGCGATGACATGCTGAAGTTGAGCAGAGTTCATATCCAATGAACTCTTCAGCTCACTGATGTCAGTGCAAGCATTTTTTGGGGACCCCATTTTAGTAACCAGGAAAGGCTAAGTATACAGCTGTGAGTTGATATTAATAGGCTGGGATGCTCTATGGGTATTACCCGCTTTCCAGGCTATAAACATCAGCCCCCAGCTGTCCGCTTTTCCTCTGCTGGTTAATAAAATGTCGAGGGATCCCACATAATTTTTTTCATAAAATTATTTATTAATAAAATACATATACAGTAAATTACACACACAAAGCACTGATTATATATCATTTGTATCTATCTGTATAATCTCTCTACAGAGAGCAAGAGAGAGAAATAGAAGAATATTTCCCATGTGTAAATGGCATGGAGAATAACTCCATGAAAAAGCTCCTGTTAAAATCACATTGCAATCGGATCGTATTTGCATGTAAATCTGATATAAATCAGATACTAGGTGATAAATATCGGATTTAACTCACAGAAAAATCGCATGACACTTGTGCTACTTCTCTGGACCGATATCTGACTTTTCTTTTTTTCGGTGATGAGTATGAGCCCCAACAACTGCTGTTTAGTGGTGGACGAGCTTCTGTCTCCAGCAGCTTTATATTGCCAGTAACACATTGTTAGAAAATCACCAGGAATTTCCTGCTCGCTGCGTGTGTAGCTGGAGCACAATTCACTTTCCAAGCTGACAGACGAGATGCCAAGATCCTAAGCTAGAAGAAATACCAGTTGTAAGCTGTTATCTGTGATCCTGAATAAACACATATTCACTGCTGATCGGAGAGGACAGAGATTAATCCGCTGCCAACAAACACTTTACTGGCATTACTAATGTCCAGATCCATACAATCAAGAAGATGCCAAACATGCGAAATCCTGTGTTCTGTGACCCGCAGCACTTACAGCTGTCAGGATATGGGCTGTGTGATTGCTCGCTGTTGTGCCCTGAGCTGACATTTTTATGGATACCATTTTTTGTAGATTTGATCCTAGACCTCTAGTCATTATGGCAAATCATCAGCGCTGTGCGACCGCATCACAGGGTCCCCAATGGGCCGTTAGAACCGCGCGTTCCCCTGCCGACATACTGTAAATTCCGCTGTCAGGACAGCTGGGGGTGAAGCACCACTCCATGACTGGCAACTAGAGGCAGATGATGGCTGAATATCACAGTAATCATCTGTTGGGGAAGATGCGGGCCCGCACACTCGACTCCTGAGCCCGCTCCACACCCAGCCCCTCCATGACGGTCTCCTCGGGAGAAGATAAAGGGAGGTTAGATGAGGAGGCTGCGGTGACAGATGGCATCTTGCCAATAGACATGTGGATGTACTTGGGTTATTTACTTGCTGTCAAGTTTCTGTATTTAATATACTATTCCATTTTTACCACTTTTGGGATTGAACGGGAGGAAGGAGCTCGATTCGTTTTTAAATGTATATTGCCTCCATGTTGACTCTCTCCAGTCTCCACCGATTTGATCATTAAAGGGCTGTGTGAACTGTGTGAACATTTTGTTTCCTTCCTTTGGTGGCCCTTAGGATGGCGATAGAGCTTAAGGGATATAGGACGGGTCAGGAAGGAGCAATGATGGGAAATATCTGAAGAGAGAACCTGAGCAAATCAATCCGCAGGACTCCGTTTCATCTGAGGTTTCATCTAGACCATTTTTGGGTCTACACCCTGTAGATTCAAGGTCAACAATTCAGGCTAGTTGAGGGGCAATTGGTGGTCCAGCCTCATGCTAGATGGCTGGATGTGAGAAGTGGTCACTGAGCCACATAAAAGGACGTTATCATGGATCCAATCTTACTTAGAAATAATGATCTCAAGACGAGTTCAACCTTTAATAGAAAACCAAAGCCTTCAGAGACTCACACAGGAACGTTGGAGACATCAGCCACACAACATGGTACAGTTCTACTGAGCACTGTCAGTGATAAACCGTGATAACGGCTGATTTCTGCACATCGGGAACCACAAGATCAGCTTCACATGGAGCACAAGCAGCAAGACCAAAGCGCACACCAAATCTGTATTAGTAGAAGCCACAAGTGGATTTTAGCGAGGAATCCCTCAATCTCAGAAAACACTGGTGGGAGGCCATGAGCTCGTTCTTCCACCATCTTCCATGGTGAAGATCTCTGGAGCTACATGGAGATCCCAGTCTCATGGAAAAGTCAAGGACAGAGATTTCCGAGTAGGGATATGAGCCCTCTCCAAAATCCGCCCAGACTTCATGGAGGAAATAAATGAACATAGAGTTCCCCTCTAACTGGCACCAGATAATGAAGTTGTAACAGTCGTTTATAGCGAGCCCTGTCGCTGATAGGCATTACTTCATCATTCCTGGCACCTGCCGGAGCGGGCACATTCACGCGGTCAACATGAAACACAATGCTGTAAAGTGGTCATTAAAAAAGGTCAAACATTTCTGGGTTCTAGAAACTTCTTTGGACTTCCCACACTTCTCCACTCAAAGCATTGGCAGCCCCCTCCAGTGTCCACGTGAAGAGGGCGACCTGCTTGCGAAGTTCATCATCATTAATATTATCCTTGTCCTGGCTGAGATGTTCCATCAAAGCCTCCAGGGTGTGGTCACCCCGGCCGAGGAGGATGTGGCGGTACGGAGAACTAATGGCCGATACATACTGGGAGAGGAAGTAAAACTCCACCTGTAGAAGACGAGAAGGCGAAGCATTCAGAACTAGATCACAAAAACATGTCAGCAAGAAATCTCACCCAAGAAGTGGGACAGATGCTTCAACTGAGCTCACCCGCCCTCATGATGCTCTCAGAAGCGGCACCCACCCTCACAGTACACCCACAAAGGACACCCACCCTCACAGCGTACCCACCCCAAGTGCACCACGTGTACCCACCAACACAGTGCACCCACTCTCACAGTGCACCCACAATGGCCACCCACCCTCACAATGCACCCACAAAGGACACCCACCCTCACAGTGCACCCACACAGTGTACCCACCCTCACAGTGCACCCACCCTCACAGTGCACCCACAAAGGACACCCTCACAGTGTACCCACCCTCAGTGCATCTACACTGTGTACCCACCCACACAGTGCACCCACAATGCCTGCCCACCCTCACAGTGCACCCACAAAGGACAACCACCCTCACAGTGCACCCTCAATGGCCACCCACACTCACAGTGAACCCACAATGGCCACCCACCCTCACAGGTACCCATAAAGGTACACCCACCCCCAAAGTGTACCCTCACAGTGTACCACCCCTCACAGTGCAACCCACACAGTGTACCCACCCTCCACAGTGCATACCCCACCCTCACAGTGCACCCACAATGGCAGCCACCCTCAGTGCACCCACAAAGGACACCCACCTTCAAATGCATCCACAACGGACACCCACCCTCACAGTGCACCCACAAAGGACACCAACCCTCACAGTGCACCGCAATGGCCACACACCCTCACAGTGCACCACAACGGACACCACCCTCACAGTGCACCTACAACGCCCCACCTCACAGTGCACCACAAGGACACCAACATCACAGTGCACCACAGAGGAGGACAACCACCTCACAGTGCATCCACAACGGACACCCACCCTCACAGTGCACACCACAAAAAGGACACCCAACATCACAGTGCACCCACAGAGGAGGACAACCACCCTCACAGTGCATCCACAAGGACACCCACCCTCACAGTGCACCCACAACGGACACCCACCCTCACAGTGCACCTACAACGGACACCCACCCTCACAGTGCACCCACAGAGGAGGACAACCACCCTCACAGTGCTCCCACAAAGGACACCCACCGTCACAGTGCACCTACAACGGACACCCACCCTCACAGTGCACCCACAAAGGACACCCACCCTCACAGTGCACCTACAACAGACACCCACCCTCACAGTGCACCTACAACGGACACCCACCCTCACAGTGCACCTACAACGGACACCCACCCTCACAGTGCACCCACAAAGGACACCCACCCTCACAGTGCACCTACAACGGACACCCACCCTCACAGTGCACCTACAACGGACACCCACCCTCACAGTGCACCCACAGAGGAGGACAAACCACCCTCACAGTGCACCCACAAAGGACACTCGCTGTCACAATGCACCCACAGAGGAGGACAACCACCCTCACAGTGCACCCACAAAGGACACTCGCTGTCACAATTGACACCCACCCTGACAGTGCACTCATAGAGGTCACCCTTCCTCACAATGCACCCACCCTCACAGTGCACCCACAGAAGGCTCCTGCTCTCACAATGCACCCGCAAAGGACACCCACCCTCACATGCACTCTTAAAATGCACCCGCGGAGGACACTCACCCTCATAATGCGCACGTTGAAGAACTGGATGACCCTCTCATTGTGGATATCGGACTGGCTGATGGCCTTCTTCAGTCTTTGTGTAGCTCGTGTGTAATCACCTCGGGCAGAGTACAACCAGTCAAGAGTGAGACCCCGCGACTGCATGAAATCCAGACACAAGTCATTGTTCTGCCCTTCTCACAGCCTCCCTCCCGATTTTAGTACTTAGCCATGTGCGGCCAAGGCCATACACAGAGTCCATCCTCTCAATCTCCGACGTTTCCGGAGTGTGAGGGGGCTTACTACTTCAGTAATGGACTACTAATAGTAAGAAGATTTCTGATTATCGCATAAGCCTACGTGACTACCTGTAGGACGCCCCTAAATGAGACCTATGGGGTTTGTGCCCTCTGAGCCACCTGTGATGGGGCTAGGCAGTGTTCGGGGGGCCTCAGTGGTCGGGGGCCCTCAGTGGTCAGGGGCACTCAGTGGTCGGGGGCCCTCAGTGGGTCGGGGGCACTCAGTGGTCGGGGGCACTCAGTGGTCGGGGGCACTCAGTGGTCGGGGGCACTCAGTAGTCGGCGGCCCTCAGTGGTCAGGGGCACTCAATGTTCGGGGGCACTCAGTGGTCGGCGGCCCTCAGTGGTCGGGGGCCCTCCGTTCTACACGCTACAGAGTGGACCATCAGCTTGAACCCTCACCTTCAGCTTTTTCTGATAACCTTGCAGCTTGACCAGAGACTTCAGCAGAATATCATTGTACGCCGTGTAATCCAGGGGAAGGATGTGATCATGGGAAAGCTTGATCAGGGCGAGTCCAGCGACTTCTGCCACACTGAGCGCAACCGATGGAAGGCGGCCATTTGTCACCTGGTTCAGGTTCTCATATGTATCCTGCTTCGTGTCCAGGGAGTTATACGGCTGCAAGTTCTAGAAGACATGTGAGCAGAACCATCATGTGGTGCGGAGCAAGGACAACTGCATGAAATGGAAGAGACAGAACGGAGGCCTCACCTCAACAAATGAAAACTCCAGTGCGGGAACCCCGGCAAAAGCGGTAAAAGCAAAGGCGCTGCTGTCCTTCACCAGAGGAACGATGCTGCAGAAAGAAGAGAAGTCCTCAACATCAAGACGCAAGGAGAAGATGGCTGCCTACTGATGACCTGTCATCAGACCACTCGCAGCGGGCGTCACACCATTCGCAGCGGCGTCACACACTCGTAGCGGGCGTCACACCACTCGTAGCGGGCGTCACACCACTTGTAGCGGGCTCACACCACTCAGAGGGCGTCAAAGTACTCGCAGCGGGCGTCACACCACTCAGAGGGTGTCAAAGCACTCGCAGCGGGCGTCACAACACTCGTAGCGGGCTTCACACCACTCGTAGCGGGCTCACACCACTCAGAGGGCGTCAAAGTACTCGCAGCGGGCGTCACACCATTCGCAGCGGGCGTCACACCACTCGTAGCGGGCTTCACACCACTCGTCGCGGGGTCAAACACTCGCAGTGGGAGTCAAAGTACTCAAGCGGGCGTCACAACACTCGAAGGGGGTCACACCACTCACAGCAGGGTCACACCACTCACAGCGGGCGTCACACCACTCGCAGCGGGCGTCACACCACTCGCAGTGGGAGTCAAAGTACTCACAGCGGGCGTCACACCACTCGTAGCGGGCATCACACCACTCAGAGGGCATCAAAATACTAGCAGCGGGCGTCACAACACTCGCAGGGGCGTCACACCACTCGCAGCGGGTGTCACACCACTCGCAGCGGGTGTAACACCACTCATAGAGGGCGTCACACCACTCGCAGCAGGTGTCACACCACTCGCAGCGGCCGTCACACCACTCGCAGCGGCCGTCACACCACTCGCAGCGGGCGTCACACCACTCGCAGCGGGCGTCACACCACTCGCAGCGGGCTTCACACCACTCGTAGCGGGCGTCACACCACTCTTAGTGGGCATCACACCACTCAGAGGGTGTCAAAGCACTCGCAGCGGGCGTCACAACACTCGTAGCGGGTTCACACCACTCGTAGCGGGCTCACACCACTCAGAGGGCGTCAAAGTACTCGCAGCGGGCGTCACACCATTCGCAGCGGCGGTCACACCACTCGTAGCGGGCTTCACACCACTCGTCGCGGGGTCATACCACTCGCAGTGGGAGTCAAAGACTCACAGCGGGCGTCACACCACTCACAGCAGGTGTCACACCACTCACAGCGGGCGTCACACCACTCGCAGCGGGCGTCACACCACTCGCAGTGGAGTCAAAGTACTCACAGCGGGCGTCACACCACTCGTAGCGGGCTTCACACCACTCGTAGCGGGCGTCACACCACTCGTAGCGGGCATTTACACCACTCAGAGGGCATCAAAACTAGCAGCGGGCGTCACAACACTCGCAGCGGGCGTCACACCACTCGCAGCGGGTGTCACACCACTCGCAGGGGTGTAACACCACTCAGAGGGCGTCACACCACTCGCAGCAGGTGTCACACCACTCGCAGCGGCCGTCACACCACTCGCAGCGGCCGTCACACCACTCGCAGCGGGCGTCACACCACTCGCAGGGGCGTCACACCACTCGCAGCGGGCTTCACACCACTCGTAGCGGGCGTCACACCACTCGTAGTGGGCATCACACCACTCAGAGGGCATCAAAATACTAGCAGCGGGCGTCACAACACTCGCAGCGGGCGTCAACCACTCGCAGCGGGTGTCACACCACTCGCAGCGGGTGTAACACCACTCATAGAGGGCGTCACACCACTCGCAGCAGGTGTCACACCACTCGCAGCGGCCGTCACACCACTCGCAGCGGCCGTCACACCACTCGCAGCGGGCGTCACACCACTCGCAGCGGGCTTCACACCACTCGTCGCGGGCTCACACCACTCAGAGGGCGTCAAAATACTCGCAGCGGGCGTCACACCACTCGCAGCGGGCGTCACACCACTCGCAGCGGGGTACACCACTCGAGCGGGCTTCACACCATCCGCGGCTCACACCACTCAGAGGCATCAAAGTACCGCAGCGGGCGTCACACCACTCTCAGCGGGTGTCACACCACTCGTAGGGGCGTCACCACTCGCAGCGAGCGTCACACCACTTGCAGCGGGCGTCACACCACTCGAAGTGGGCGTCACACCACTCACAGCAGGTTCACACCACTCGTGAGGGCATCACACCACTCACAGGGGCGTACCCACTCGCAGCGGGCGTCACACCACTCGCAGGGGAGTCAAAGTACTCACAGCGGGCGTCACACCACTCGTAGCGGGTCCACACCACTCGTAGCGGGCTCACACCACTTCTAGGGGCATCACACCATCAGGGGCGTCAAATACTCGCGCGGGGGTCACACCACTCAGAGGGGTCAAACACTCGCAGCGGGCGTCACAACACTTGTAGCGGGCTTCATACCACTCAAGCGGGCTCACACCACTCAGAGGGGTCAAAGTACTCGCAGCGGGTCACACCCTGGGGGCATAAGCACCCCAGCGGGCGTCACAACACTCGTAGCGGGCTCACACCACTTCGTAGCGGGCTCACACCACTCAGAGGGCGTCAAAGTACTCGCAGCGGGCGTCACACCACTTCACAGCGGGCGGTCACACACTCGTAGCGGGCTTCACACCACTAATCGGCGGGTCATACCACTCGCAGGGGTCAAAGTACTCACAGCGGGCGTCACAACCACTCGAAGTGGGCGTCACACCACTCATAGAGGCATCACACCACTCACAGTCGGGGTCACAACCTCACAGCGGGCGTCACAACCACTCGCAGTGGGAGTCAAAGACTCACAGCAGGGCGCACACCTCGTAGCGGGCATTCACACCACTCGCAGCGGGCGTCACACCACTCGTAGTGGGCATCACACCATCAGAGGGCTCAAACTAGCAGAGGGCGTCACAACACTCGCAGCGGGCGTCACACCACTCGCAGCGGGTGTCACACCACTCGCAGCGGGTGTAACACCACTCATAGAGGGCGTCACACCACTCGCAGCAGGTGTCACACCACTCGCAGCGGCCGTCACACCACTCGCAACGGCCGTCACACCACTCGCAGCGGGCTTCACACCACTCGTAGCGGGCGTCACACCACTCGTAGTGGGCATCACACCACTCAGAGGGCATCAAAATACTAGCAGCGGGCGTCACAACACTCGCAGCGGGCGTCACACCACTCGCAGCGGGTGTCACACCACTCGCAGCGGGTGTAACACCACTCATAGAGGGCGTCACACCACTCGCAGCAGGTGTCACACACCCAGCGCGTCACACCATCGCAGCGGCCGTCACACCACTCGCAGCGGCCGTACACACTGCACGGGTCACACACCTCGCGGTCACACCACTCAGAGGCGTCAAGATCGCAGCGGCGTCACACCACTCGCAGTGGGCGTCACACCACTCGCAGCGGGCGTCACACCACTCGCAGCGGGCTTCACACCACTCGTCGCGGGCTCACACCACTCAGAGGGCATCAAAGTACTCGCAGCGGGCGTCACACCACTCTCAGCGGGTGTCACACCACTCGTAGTGGGCGTCACCACTCGCAGCGAGGTCACACCACTTGCAGCGGGCGTCACACCACTCGAAGTGGGCGTCACACCACTCACAGCAGGTGTCACACCACTCGTAGAGGGCGTCACACACCGCAGCGGGGCACACCACTCGCAGTGGGAGTCAAAGTACTCACAGCGGGCGTCACACCACTCGTAGCGGGCTTCACACCACTCGTAGCGGGCGTCACACCACTCGTAGCGGGCATCACACCACTCAGAGGGCGTCAAAATACTAGCAGCGGGCGTCACAACACTCGCAGCGGGCGTCACACCACTCGCAGCGGGTGTAACACCACTCATAGAGGGCGTCACACCACTCGCAGCAGGTGTCACACCACTCGCAGCGGCCGTCACACCACTCGCAGCGGGCGTCACACCACTCGCAGCGGGCGTCACACCACTCCAGCGGCCGTCACACCACTCGCAGCAGGCATCAGACCACTTGCAGCGGGCGTCACACTACTCGTAGAGGGTGTCAACACAACACACTCACAGTGGGCGTCACACCACTTGTAGAGGGCGTCACACCACTCTGTCATAGATGTCAATGTAAAATCTGTAAGCCATATTGTAGTGGATGGTAAATATTGAAGCACGGCTATTGTGAACACTTTTAATCTGACTTCTGAGTTTGGGCTCCCTCTGGTGGGTGTTGCTGGTAGTGAAGCGGCCCTGGCTAACAGAAGTCTCCCACCTGATGGAGATGATTGGCAGGCAGGTGTTGCTGACTGTGGAGATATAAGTGAGCAGCCTTCCCATAATGCTTGCCGGTGATTTGTTTTCTTCCTAGCTTTTGGAGTCTGCTTGCTCCCTGCTTTGTCCTGCAACTTTCAGATAAGTTATTTTGCTGTTTATTTCTGTGGCATTTGTTTATCCTTTTGCTTTGCTCAGTTTTCTGTTTTGTTGGAGTCTGTTCAGCCAGGTTCCCTGCGGGGGCCTGTGCTGGACTCTGTTCTCATTTGCCACAGCTTATGCATTTCTAGTTCCGTATTTCAGTATCGTTGTTTGCAGCCAATTCACACCAGAGTTCTGATCTAGTGGGGGAGAGGTCGTGCGGCCTCAGTATTTTTGCATATCAGACGTGTTGGAATTTTTCTTAGGGTTTTTGCTGGATTGCAGACAGTATCTTTCCTGTCCTGTTCTATCTAGACAGTTTGGGCCCCAGCATTTGCTTACACTATTTTCTGTCTGTGTTTGTGCTTCATCTGTCTCATCGACAATATATGCTTGGGGGCTACCTATTCCTTTGGGGGGGTCTACTCCTGGGCAGTTAGCTTTCCCCTTTCTCTCTTTAGGCTTAGTTAACTCTTTGGCTGTGACGAGGCTCTAGGGCATCATAGGTACGTCCCACGGCTGCTTCTAGTTGTGTTGTTAGTTCAGGGGTCTGCAATCCACTAAGTTACCAACCTCTCCGGTGTCTGGTTGCCTACCCTATTTTTCCTGTTATCCTCCGTGGTTACCTAATCATAACCGAATCACCGGCCTGACTGTAAATTTTAGGGTACTCTAAAGAAGGAAAGAATTGCTAAAAAAAAAAAAAAAGGGGTGTCAGAATTTTTTATATATATTTTTTTCCTCTTTTTCTCTGGGGGCCATAGGAGGATTTTTTCTTCAATGGAGGCTAAGCATTTGTCTGATCGTGTTGATTTGGAGAATTTCTGCTTATCTCACTCAGTGTCTGCTGTAGAACCTGAGATCCCTCTTCCTGATTTATTTTCTGGGGATTGGTTTAAATTTCTGAACTTTAAGAATAATTGTAAGTTGTTTTTTGCCTTGAAACCTAATTCCTCAGGGAACGCAGCACAGCAGGTTAAAATTGTCATCTCTCTCCTGCGCGGCGATCCTCAGGATTGGGCTTTTTCCCTGACACCTGGGGATCCTGTTTTGAGTGATGTTGATGCATTTTTTCAGGCTTTGGGGTTATTGTACGATGAACCTAATGTCACTGATCAAGCTGAAAAAACCTTTTGGCATTAAATCAGGGTAGGAAGCAGAGTTATATGTCAGAGATTCGTAGTGGGCAGTCCTGACCAAATGGAATGATGATGCACTAGCGGCTCTTTTCGGAAAGGTCTGGCAGAGACCGTTAAGGACGTTATGGTGGGAT
This sequence comes from Oophaga sylvatica, assembly GCA_033576555.1. Lineage (NCBI taxonomy): Eukaryota > Metazoa > Chordata > Amphibia > Anura > Dendrobatidae > Oophaga > Oophaga sylvatica. The sequence goes on from JARQOD010009965.1 coordinate 23,827, forward strand.
TCCCTGTCCCCTCTGACCAAAGCAAATTGAAGAAACAGCGCTCCATCCAGGTGAATTATATATCAATGCAGTATATTCCACCATATAACAGCAACGTTTCGACCCATAACAGGTCTTTTTCAAGAAACGTTGCTGTTATATGGTGGAATATACTGCATTGATATATAATTCACCTGGATGGAGCGCTGTTTCTTCAATTTGCTTTGGTCTGATATATCCAAGAAAGGTTCCATGGTTTGGGACGAGCGCCCCGATACAGTGAGTGCTGTCAGGATGCTATGTTTTGGTTCCCTGTCCCCTCTGGTCTCAACGAGTCTATGTCATTAGCTATTCAAATTTGACAGACGTTTACGTGAACGTAAAACTATGCGCGAGGCGGTATTGCCTTTCGAACAAACCTCTGAGCCCATGCAGTGTGATAGGGTTATTTCTAGGGCTCAGCATCAAGAGTTCAGAAGGCGTAATAAGTTGTGCATCTATTGTGGGGATGCTTCTCATACTATTTCCGTCTGCCCTAAGTGGGGAAAACGTTTTGCTCACTCATTTGTTTTAGGCAATGTACAGCCAAATTTCTGTTGACTGTTACCCTGATTTGCTCCCTGTCCACATTTTCGGCTCAGGCTTTTGTTGATTCAGGAGCAGCTGTTAACCTGATGGATTTTGACTTTGCCAAACGTTGTGGTTTTCCCATGATACCCCTGCGGACTCCTATTCCTTTGCAGGGTATTGATGCTACCCCTTTACCGGAGAATAAACCCCAGTTTTGGACCCAGGAGATGATGCGGGTAGCCCCGGACCACCAAGAGAATTGTAAATTTTTGGTGTTACATAATTTACATGACATTATTGTACTGGGTTTCCTTGGTTGCAGACCATAATCCTGTTTTGGATTGGAAATCTGTGTCTGTGACCAGTTGAGGTTGTCAATGTGTTAATGCCGACACTCCTGTGTTTTCTGCCCCCCCAGTCTCAAGATGTCCCTGACTATTTGGGTGATTTTTCTGATGTGTTTAGTGAGAGTAAGTCTGCATCCTTACCTCCTCACAGGAGTTATGATTGTGCTATGATTGTACGTTGTAAATTTCCCAAGGGTCGGATCTTCAATTTATCTGTACCTGAGCATGAGGCCATGCGATCTTATATCAAAGAGTCTTTAGAGAAGGGTCATATCAGACTATCCTCTTCATCCTTGGGCGCTGGCTTTTTCTTTGTGGCGAAGAAGGATGGCTCATTGAGGCCGTGTATTGATTATCGTCTCCTTAATAAGATCACTGTTAAATATCAGTATCCGTTACCCTTGATTTCTGATTTGTTCTCCAGACTGAAAGGTGCTTGTTGGTTTACCAAGCTTGACCTCAGGGGGGCGTATAATCTTATTTGCATCAAGCACGAAGATGAATGGAAGATGGCGTTTAATACCCCTGAGGGGCATTTTGAGTACCTAGTGATGCCTTTTGGGCTCACTAATGCCCCTTCTGTTACGAATGTGCTAGAGATGGTTTCTGAGCAGAGGCTTCCTCTGGTGGTTACAGACAGTACTGAACCTTTCAGCGAGGAATGGCAACCTGGGATCACTGACTGGTCTGATATAAGGGAGGTTCGCTCCCATGATGGTTGCCGGTGATCAATTGTTCTTGTCTCAATTGTGGTTCCTGGTTCATTTGGAAGTTTGCTGAGTCTTGCCTGCATCTTCTGCTTTCAGATAAGATATTTTCTGCTTTTATTTTTGTGCTTGCTTTTTGCATACTTCTCTGCACTTTTGTGGAGGTCAGCCGGGTCCCCTCCTGGGTCCTGTGCTCCTCTCAGTTTATCTGTTATTTGTTAATTGTTCATTTGCTTTTTCCTGTTTTTTCAGTGGCTGCGGCTTAGTTTTGTTACACCAGAGATCTGATTTAGGTGGTGGAGATCGTGTGATCTCTGGTGTTTTTGCAATCAGAAGAGTTGGTATTTTTAAGGGTTTTTTTGGATTGCAGTAAGAATCCTTTCCTGTACTTTTCTGTCTAGACAGATTGGGCCCCAGCGTTTGCTCATTCTATTTTCTGTCTGTGTCCGTGCTTCTTCTTGTCTAACCGCCATTACATGTTTGGGGGCTTCCTATTTTCTTTGGGGATCTGCTCCGGGGCAGATAGCTTTCATCTTTTTGCCTTTAGGTGTAGTTATCTCTCAGGCTGTGACGAGGCGTCTAGGATCAACGTAGGAACGCTCCACGGCTACCTCTAGTTGTGTGGTTAGCTCAGGTTACTGCAATCCAATAGGTTCCAGCCTCTCTGGTGTATTGCCGTTTTTGCTTTTTCTCCTCAGCTACCTAAACATAACAGTATCACCGGCCAAACTGAAAATTATATGGTACTCACAGAAGGGAAAAATAGTGTGAAAAGAAAAAAAAAAGTTGTCAGAGATTTTTTTTTCATGTTTGTGACATTTTTTCCCTCTTTTTCTCTGGGTGCCGAGGAGGATTTTTTTTTCTCTCTCTCAATGGAGCTTGCACAGTTGTCTGGCCGTGTGGATCAGCTTGCCACTGAGGTTCGGAGTATTGCTACCTATCTTGATAGGTTGCCGGTTGTGGAACCTAGGATTCCCATGCCAGATTTGTTTTTGGGGGATCGGGCTAAATTTCTGAATTTCAAAAATAACTGTAAGTTGTTTTTTGCCTTAAAGCCTAAGTCCTCAGGGAACGCAGCACAGCAGGTTCAAATTGTCATCTCCCTGCTGTGCGGCGATCCTCAGGATTGGGCTTTTTCCCTGACACCTGGGGATCCTGTTTTGAATGATATTGATGTATTTTTTCTGGCTCTGGGTTATTGTACGATGAACCTAATGTCACTGATCAAGCTGAAAAAACCTTGTTGGCATTAAATCAGGGTCTTGAAGACGCTGAGTTGTACTGTCAGAAATTCCGAAAGTGGGCAGACCTGACCAAATGGAATGATGATGCTTTGGCAGCCCTTTTTCGGAAGGGGCTGTCAGAAAATGTAAAGGATGTTATGATGGGTTTCCCTGCTCTCTCTGGTCTCAATGATTCTATGTCATTGGCTATTCAAATTGACAGACGTTTGCGTGAGCGCAGAGGTATGAGTGAGATAGTGTTGCCTTGTGAGCCAGCTCCTGAGCCCATGCAGTGTGATGGAGTGACTTCTGGGGCTCAGCCTCATGAGTTTCGAAAGCGCAATGGGTTATGTTTCTACTGTGGTGACGCCTCGCATGCTATTTCAGTTTGCCCTAAGCGGGAAGACGTTTTGCACGCTCAGTTGTCTTGGGTAGTGTTCAGACTAAATTTCTGTTGACTGTTACCCTGATTTGCTCCCTGTCCACATTTTTGTCTCAGGCTTTTGTTGACTCGGAGCAGCTATTAATGTAAGGTTCTGTGTACATGTTCCTGAAACTCAGTTTTTTCCGTCAGCCATTTACTTTCTGTCTTGCTGCAGCTATCTTGCCCTCAGTCAATATGGAGTTTCCAGCTTGCATGTTCCCGCCCTGATTCTCTCCTCTTGCTTCTTAAGCAGCCACAGCTGAGCAATCAGTGCTTCAGAATCAAGCTTGCAGTGAACCTGTGACCTGACTCCTGGAAGCCTTGGACCTTGTACTCCAGTTATTTCCTATTGTGGAACTTTGGAACACTCGTGGACTTTGGAACCTTGCTATTTGATAAATCCACGTTTGCATGGACTTACGGTAACAGAGAAGAAGATCCTGAACCTGTTGTGGAGAGTGATTGCTGAGCTTAAGTTACTCTGGCCTGCTGTGTCTCCTGCTTTTGTATCTGCAAACTGTGTGACTATTATTGCCACTTGTATGAAGTAATACAAGACCTTCTATATCAAACCTGTGACTCCTGTGTTTTCATCGCACCCAAGCACAAGACACTATATGAACTGTACTCCTTACATTACAAGATTCTGAAGCCAAACGTTAGTGTCTGCTGGGTCTGGAAAGGCTGTGTCTGCTGTAACTGTGGATATCAGACGTCCGGTTGTACTTTCTGTGATGACAGTGGTTGTGACTTCTCACAACCATTCCAGGTGAGCAATTCCCTTAAGTTTTTTTTTTTCTGCAGTGTTACCACAGGTAAACACTATTGTTTTTTTTTTTCCTTTCCTCTTTTGTGTCTGCTGTAACTGTGGATATCAGATGTCCGGTTGAACTTTCTGTGATGATAGTGGTTGTGACTTCTCACAACCATTCCAGGTGAGCAGTTCCCTTAATTTTTTTTTCTCTCTGCAGTGTTACCACAGGTAAACACTATTGTTTTTTTTTTTTCTCCTCTCCTTCCAGTACTCCTGTCTTAAAAGATCTGGAAAATGGAGGCCCGCATAAAGGAACTTTGCGGAGTGACTGATAATATCCTTGCAGATTTGCAGACAATAAAGACCCGTTTTACAAATCTACAGGACCTCACTAATCACAATTTGCAAGTGTTTGGACAGACTGCCCAGGATTTGCGAGCCAGGATTGAGGTTCTAGAGGGGCGAGTCCAGGCTCCTGCCGTAGCCCCGAGTTCTGGGATTCCCAAGTTGCCCCCTTTTCGTTTTGGCGGTGAACGTGAGAAATTCAGGGGATTTATTAATCAATGCAATCTTTTTTTTTCTGCACATGCTTCACAATTTCCCACTGAACGATCTAAAGTGCTTACTATAATTATGTTGCTTACCAACAAGGCTTTGATGTGGGCAAACCCTCTGATTGAGACTGAGGATGATTGTTTGAATCACCTTGATGCTTTTATTTCAGCCATGGGGCAGGTGTTTGATGACCCCAATCGAGGTGCAACAGCTGAAGCAGCCATGTTAGCTTTACGCCAAGGTAAGCGTTCAGTAGCCGAATATGCCCTGGATTTCAGGAGATGGGCCCTTGATACCACCTGGGACAGTTCCGCCAAAAAATCTATTTTTCGAAAAGGGTTATCTCCACTAATTAAGGATGAACTTGCTCGTGCCGACCCTCCCACTGCGTTAGGTGACTTTATTAACTACTGCATCCGTATTGATACTCGTCTGACTGAACGCAGGCAAGAGAGATGGTTCGAAAGCAATCGCACTAACCTTTTCCTACCTTCCTCCCCAGCTAAGGAACCTTTGAGTAGGATTACACGGGAACCTGAACCTGAACCCATGCAGGTAGACTCTTTACAACGACGGTTAGTGATGCACGCAAGGAACATCGTTTTAAGGAGAATCTATGTTTCTATTGTGGTAAGTCAGGGCACTTCATTATAAACTGCCCCAGCCGTTCTCGTAAGACTACTGCAGCACTCATTCATTGTGAGTGTTGCGAGAGGGGATCTGTCAGGTCCGAGCCTCAGGCTCCAGAGAGATCTGCA
>JARQOD010009966.1:0-29138 GCA_033576555.1 Oophaga sylvatica
ACAGTCTATCTACAGTAATATATACCTGACAGGAGCCCATACAGTCTATATCTACAGTAATATATACCTGAAAGGAGCCCATACAGTCTATATCTACAGTAATATATACCTGACAGGAGCCCGTACAGTCTATATCTACAGTAATATATACCTGACAGGAGCCCGTACAGTCTATATCTACAGTAATATATACCTGGAAGGAGCCCATACAGTCTATATCTACAGTAATATATACCTGACAGGAGCCCATACAGTCTATATCTACAGTAATATATACCTGACAGGAGCCCATACAGTCTATATCTACAGTAATATATACCTGACAGAAGCCCGTACAGTCTATATCTACAGTAATATATACCTGACAGGAGCCCGTACAGTCTATATCTACAGTAATATATACCTGACAGGAGCCTGTACAGTCTATATCTACAGTAATATATACCTGACAGGAGCCCGTACAGTGTATATCTACAGTAATATATACCTGACAGGAGCCTGTACAGTCTATATCTACAGTAATATATACCTGACAGTAGCCCGTACAGTCTATATCTACAGTAATATATACCTGGAAGGAGCCCATACAGTCTATATCTACAGTAATATATACCTGACAGGAGCCCGTACAGTCTATATCTACAGTAATATTTACCTGACAGGAGCCCGTACAGTCTATATCTACAGTAATATATACCTGACAGGAGCCTGTACAGTCTATATCTACAGTAATATATACCTGACAGGAGCCCGTACAGTCTATATCTACAGTAATATATACCTGACAGGAGCCCGTACAGTCTATATCTACAGTAATATATACCTGACAGGAGCCCATACAGTCTATATCTACAGTAATATATACCTGACAGGAGCCCATACAGTCTATATCTACAGTAATATATACCTGACAGGAGCCCGTACAGTCTATATCTACAGTAATATATACCTGACAGGAGCCCGTACAGTCTATATCTACAGTAATATATACCTGACAGGAGCCCGTACAGTCTATATCTACAGTAATATATACCTGGAAGGAGCCCATACAGTCTATATCTACAGTAATATATACCTGACAGGAGCACATACAGTCTATATCTACAGTAATATATACCCGACAGGAGCCCGTACAGTCTATATCTACAATAATATATACCTGACAGGAACCCGTACACTCTATATCTACAATAATATATACCCGACAGGAGCCCGTACAGTCTATATCTACAGTAATATATACCTGGAAGGAGCCCATACAGTCTATATCTACAGTAATATATACCTGACAGGAGCCCGTACAGTCTATATCTACAGTAATATATACCTGACAGGAGCCCATACAGTCTATATCTACAGTAATATATACCTGACAGGAGCCCGTACAGTCTATACAATAATATATACCTGACAGGATCACATACATTCTATATTTACAATAAGATACACCTGACAGGAGCCCGTACAGTTCTTATCTACAGTAATATATACCTGACAGGAGCCCGTACAGTCTATATTTACAGTAATATATACCTGACAGGAGCCCATACAGTCTATATCTACAGTAATATGTACCTGACAGGAGCCCATACAGTCTATATCTACAGTAATATATACCTGACAGGAGCCCGTACAGTCTATATCTACAGTAATATATACCTGACAGGAGCCCATACAGTCTATATCTACAGTAATATATACCTGACAGGAGCCCGTACAGTCTATATCTACAGTAATATATACCTGGAAGGAGCCCATACAGTCTATATCTACAGTAATAAATACCTGACAGGAGCCCGTACAGTCTATATCTACAGTATTATATACCTGACAGGAGCCTGTTATGTTACGGTAGCTGAGGAGTGCAGGTAAAAAAGGAAATACACCAGAGCAGTTGGAATCTATGAGATTGCAGTACCCTGACTAACCACCGCAACTAGTACACCAGAGATACAGAGGGAAAAAAAAAAAAAAAAAAAATGCAACAAACAGAAAAATATCTCTGACAACTTTTCTTCCTTCAAAATATTTTTTCCCTTCTGTGAGTACCATACAATTTTTATGGCCGGTGATACTTGGCCGGTGATACTGTTATGTTACGGTAGCTGAGGAGTGCAGGTAAAAAAGGAAATACACCAGAGCAGTTGGAATCTATGAGATTGCAGTACCCTGACTAACCACCGCAACTAGTACACCAGAGATACAGAGGGAAAAAAAAAAAAAAAAAAATGCAACAAACAGAAAAATATCTCTGACAACTTTTCTTCCTTCAAAATATTTTTTCCCTTCTGTGAGTACCAACCACAAAATTAAAACGTGGTTGGTACTCACAGAAAGGGAAAAAATATTTTGAAGGAAGAAAAGTTGTCAGAGATATTTTTCTGTTTGTTGCATTTTTTTTTTTTAGTGGCTGCTGTTTTGTTTTTGTTACACCAGAGAACTAATTTAGGTGGTGCTACTCTCATAGGAATATTCTTTGAGGACAACCAGACCAAGTCCCCCAAAAGTGGCAGAGCTAGCCCTATTATTAAGAGCAAACTCAGCCAAAGGCAAAAAAGAGACCCAGTCATCCTGATCAGCAGACACAAAGCATCTTAGATAAGTCTCCAATGTCTGGTTTGTTCTCTCAGTTTGACCATTGGTCTGAGGATGAAATGCCGAGGAGAAGACAATTGAACACCCAGTTTAGAACAAAAAGTCCTCCAAAATCTGGAAACAAACTGGACTCCTCTGTCAGACACAATGTTCTCAGGAATGCCGTGTAAACGAAAAGAAACAGGATTAATAATGAACATTGTGTCTGACAGAGGAGTCCAGTTTGTTTCCAGATTTTGGAGGACTTTTTGTTCTAAACTGGGTGTTCAATTGTCTTTCTCCTCGGCATTTCATCCTCAGACCAATGGTCAAACTGAGAGAACAAACCAGACATTGGAGACTTATCTAAGATGCTTTGTGTCTGCTGATCAGGATGACTGGGTCTCTTTTTTGCCTTTGGCTGAGTTTGCTCTTAATAATAGGGCTAGCTCTGCCACTTTGATGTCTCCGTTTTTCTGTAATTCTGGGTTTCACCCTCGATTTTCTTCAGGACAGACGGAGGCTTCTGTCTGTCCAGGTGTTGACTCTGTTGTTGAGCGTATGCAGCAGATTTGGGACCAGGTAGTGGAGAGGTTGTCCCTCTCTCAGGAGAAGGCCCAGCGGTTTACTAACCGGCATAGGACTGAAAAAAACCCAGACACCACTCTATCACACTGCATGGGCTCAGAAGCTGGCTCACAAGGCAACACCAACTCTACTAATTTCAAATCACCTGAGATCAAGCTTGGTAAACCAAGTAGCGTTTTAGAGTGGTGTCTGGAAAAAAAAAACTGGAAAAAGCAAAAGTACAAAACACAGTGGCTGGACTAAACTGAGAGGGCAAAAGCCCCGGAGGGGACCCTGAAGGCCCCCACAGAAGGATTCAGACCAGAACAATGGTCAAACTGAGAGAACAAACCAGACATTGGAGACTTATCTAAGATGCTTTGTGTCTGCTGATCAGGATGACTGGGTCTCTTTTTTGCCTTTGGCTGAGTTTGCTCTTAATAATAGGGCTAGCTCTGCCACTTTTGGGGGACTTGGTCTGGTTGTCCTCAAAGAATATTCCTATGAGAGTAGCACCACCTAAATTAGTTCTCTGGTGTAACAAAAACAAAACAACAGCCACTAAAAAAAAAAAATGCAACAAACAGAAAAATATCTCTGACAACTTTTTCCTTCAAAATAACAGAGGGATCAGATAGTCTCAAACCCATTCACAACAGGAGCCCGTACAGTCTATATCTACAGTAATATATACCTGACAGGAGCCCGTACAGTCTATATCTACAGTAATATATACCTGACAGGAGCACGTACAGTCTATATCTACAGTAATATATACCCGACAGGAGCCCGTACAGTCTATATCTACAATAATATATAACTGACAGGAGCCGTACACTCTATATCTACAATAATATATACCCGACAGGAGCCCGTACAGTCTATATCTACAGTAATATATACCTGAAAGGAGCCCATACAGTCTATACAATAATATATACCTGACAGGATCACATACATTCTATATTTACAATAAGATACACCTGACAGGAGCCCGTACAGTTCTATTCTACAGTAATATATACCTGACAGGAGCCCGTACAGTCTATATCTACAGTAATATATACCTGACAGGAGCCCGTACAGTCTATATCTACAGTAATATATACCTGACAGGAGCCTGTACAGTCTATATTTACAATAAGACACACCTGACAGGAGCCCGTACAGTCTATATCTACAGTAATATATACCTGAAAGGAGCCCGTACAGTCTATATCTACAATAATATATAGCTGACAGGAGCCCATACAGTCTATATTTACAATAAGACACACCTGACAGGAGCCCGTACAGTCTATATCTACAGTAATATATACCTGACAGGAGCCCGTACAGTCTATATCTACAGTAATATATACCTGACAGGAGCCCATACAGTCAATATCTACAGTAATATACCTGACAGGAGCCCATACAGTCTATATCTACAGTAATATATACTGACAGGAGCCCGTACAGTCTATATCTAAAGTAATATATACCTGACAGGAGCCCGTACAGTCTATATCTACAGTAATATATACCTGACAGGAGCCTGTACAGTCTATATCTACAGTAATATATACCTGACAGGAGCCCGTACAGTCTATATCTACAGTAATATATAACTGGAAGGAGCCCATACAGTCTATATCTACAGTAATATATACCTGACAGGAGCCCGTACAGTCTATATCTACAATAATATATAGCTGACAGGAGCCCGTACAGTCTATATCTACAGTAATTATATACCTGACAGGAGCCCATACAGTCTATATTTACAATAAGATACACCTAACAGGAGCCCGTACAATCTATATCTACAGTAATATATACATGACAGGAGCCCGTACAGTCTATATCTACAGTAATATATACCTGACAGGAGCCCATACAGTCTATATCTACAGTAATATATACCTGACAGGAGCCCATACAGTCTATATCTACAGTAATATATACCTGACAGGAGCCCGTACAGTCTATATCTACAGTAATATATACCTGACAGGAGCCCGTACAGTCTATATCTACAGTAATATATACCTGACAGGAGCCCGTACAGTCTATATCTACAGTAATATATACCTGACAGGAGCCCGTACAGTCTATATCTACAGTAATATATAACCTGGAAGGAGCCCATACAGTCTATATCTACAGTAATATATACCTGACAGGAGCCCGTACAGTCTATATCTACAGTAATATATACCTGAAAGGAGCCCATACAGTCTATACAATAATATATACCTGACAGGATCACATATATTCTATATTTACAATAAGATACACCTGACAGGAGCCCGTGCAGTTCTTATCTACAGTAATATATACCTGACAGGAGCCCATACAGTCTATATCTACAGTAATATATACCTGACAGGAGCCCATACAGTCTATATCTACAGTAATATATACCTGACAGGAGCCATACAGTCTATATCTACAGTATTATATACCTGACAGGAGCCCGTACAGTCTATATCTACAATAATATATAGCTGACAGGAGCCCGTACAGTCTATATCTACAGTAATATATACCTGACAGGAGCCCATACAGTCTATATCTACAGTAATATATACCTGACAGGAGCCCATACAGTCTATATCTACAGTAATATATACCTGACAGGAGCCCATACAGTCTATATCTACAGTAATATATACCTGACAGGAGCCCATACAGTCTATATCTACAGTAATATATACCTGACAGGAGCCCATACAGTGTATATTTACAATAAGATACACCTAACAGGAGCCCGTACAATCTATATCTACAGTAATATATACCTGACAGGAGCCCGTACAGTCTATATCTACAGTAATATATACCTGACAGGAGCCCATACAGTCTATATTTACAATAAGATACACCTAACAGGAGCCCGTACAATCTATATCTACAGTAATATATACCTGACAGGAGCCCGTACAGTCTATATCTACAGTAATATATACCTGACAGGAGCCCATACAGTCTATATCTACAGTAATATATACCTGACAGGAGCCCATACAGTCTATATCTACAGTAATATATACCTGACAGGAGCCCGTACAGTCTATATCTACAGTAATATATACCTGACAGGAGCCCGTACAGCCTATATCTACAGTAATATATACCTGACAGGAGCCCGTACAGTCTATATCTACAGTAATATATACCTGACAGGAGCCCGTACAGTCTATATCTACAGTAATATATACCTGGAAGGAGCCCATACAGTCTATATCTACAGTAATATATACCTGACAGGAGCCCATACAGTCTATATCTACAGTAATATATACCTGACAGGAGCCCGTACAGTCTATATCTACAGTAATATATACCTGGAAGGAGCCCATACAGTCTATATCTACAGTAATATATACCGACAGGAGCCCGTACAGTCTATATCTACAATAATATATACCTGACAGGAGCCCGTACACTCTATATCTACAGTAATATATACCTGAAAGGAGCCCATACAGTCTATACAATAATATATACCTGACAGGATCACATATATTCTATATTTACAATAAGATACACCTGACAGGAGCCCGTGCAGTTCTTATCTACAGTAATATATACCTGACAGGAGCCCATACAGTCTATATCTACAGTAATATATACCTGACAGGAGCCCATACAGTCTATATCTACAGTATTATATACCTGACAGGAGCCCATACAGTCTATATCTACAGTAATATATACCTGACAGGAGCCCATACAGTCTATATCTACAGTAATATATACCTGACAGGAGCCCATACAGTCTATATCTACAGTAATATATACCTGACAGGAGCCCATACAGTCTATATCTACAGTATTATATACCTGACAGGAGCCCATACAGTCTATATCTACAGTAATATATACCTGACAGGAGCCCATACAGTCTATATCTACAGTAATATATACCTGACAGGAGCCCATACAGTCTATATCTACAGTAATATATACCTGACAGGAGCCCGTACAGTCTATATCTACAGTAATATATACCTGACAGGAGCCTGTAGAGTCTATATCTACAATAATATATACCTGACAGGAGCCCGTACAGTCTATATCTACAGTAATATATACCTGAAAGGAGCCCATACAGTCTATACAATAATATATGCCTGACAGGAGCCCGTACTGTCTATATCTACAGTAATATATACCTGACAGGAGCCTGTACAGTCTATATCTACAGTAATATATACCTGACAGGAGTCCATACAGTCTATATATGTCACGCGGTCTTATGATATGTGTACGATGTCAGTAAACTATTCTTAAAAGAACAACACTCTATACAACATATACAGGTCCTTCTCAAAAAATTAGCATATAGTGCTAAATTTCATTATTTACCATAATGTAATGATTACAATTAAACTTTCATATATTTTAGATTCATTACACACCAAATGAAATTTGTCAGGTCTTTTATTGTTTTAATACTGATGATTTTGGCATACAACTCCTGATAACCCAAAAAACCTGTCTCAAAAAATTAACATATTTCAGCCGTCCAATAAAATAAAAGTGTTTTTTAAAAACAAACAAAAAAACCATCAAATAATAAAGTTCAGTTATGCACTCAATACTTGGTCGGGAATCCTTTTGCAGAAATGACTGCTTCAATGCGGCGTGGCATGGAGGCAATCAGCCTGTGACACTGCTGAGATGTTATGGAGGCCCAGGATGCTTCGATAGCGGCCTTAAGCTCATCCAGAGTGTTGGGTCTTGCGTCTCTCAACTTTCTCTTCACAATATCCCACAGATTCTCTATGGGGTTCAAGTCAGGAGAGTTGGCAGGCCAATTGAGCACAGTAATACCATGGTCAGTAAACCATTTACCAGTGGTTTTGGCACTGTGAGCAGGTGCCAGGTCGTGCTGAAAAATGAAATCTTCATCTCCATAAAGCATTTCAGCCGATGGAAGCATTAAGTTCTCCAAAATCTCCTGATAGCTAGCTGCATTGACCCTGCCCTTGATGAAACACAGTGGACCAACACCAGCAGCTGACATGGCACCCCACACCATCACTGACTGTGGGTACTTGACACTGGACTTCAGGCATTTTGGCATTTCCTTCTCCCCAGTCTTCCTCCAGACTCTGGCACCTTGATTTCCGAATGACATGCAAAATTTGCTTTCATCAGAAAAAAGTACTTGGGACCACTTAGCAACAGTCCAGTGCTGCTTCTCTGTAGCCCAGGTCAGGCGCTTCTGCCGCTGTTTATGGTTCAAAAGTGGCTTTACCTGGGGAATGCGGCACCTGTAGCCCATTTCCTGCACACGCCTGTGCACGGTGGCTCTGGATGTTTCTACACCAGACTCAGTCCACTGCTTCCTCAGGTCCCCCAAGGTCTGGAATCGGTCCTTCTCCACAATCTTCCTCAGGGTCCGGTCACCTCTTCTCGTTGTACAGCGTTTTCTGCCACATTGTTTCCTTCCAACAGACTTCCCATTGAGGTGCCTTGATACAGCACTCTGGGAACAGCCTATTTGCTGAGAAATTTCTTTCTGGGTCTTACCCTCTTGCTTGAGGGTGTCAATGATGGCCTTCTTGACATCAGTCAGGTCGCTAGTCTTACCCATGATGGGGATTTTGAGTAATGAACCAGGCAGGGAGTTTTTAAAAGCCTCAGGAATCTTTTGCATGTGTTTAGAGTAAATTAGTTGATTCAGAAGATTAGGGTAATAGGTCGTTTAGAGAACCTTTTCTTGATATGTTAATTTTTTGAGACAGGTTTTTGGGTTATCAGGAGTTGTATGCCAAAATCATCAGTATTAAAACAATAAAAGACCTGACAAATTTCAGTTGGTGTGTAATGAATCTAAAATATATGAAAGTTTAATTGTAATCATTACATTATGGTAAATAATGAAATTTAGCACTATATGCTAATTTTTTGAGAAGGACCTGTAGATTAGCAACATCAGCATGTAAATATAGAATAGATTTACCTGACACGATATCCGTTGAACTCAGGGTTAATCTTGAGGACTTGATGAGCTGAAACAGGAAAGAGGTGGACCGGGATCTAACCTGACCCTAAACTGGGGTCCTAACTAATCCCTCACCTTGGAGGTACTGATAATGGTTCAGAGGTCCAAGTCTCCAACCTAACCCTGTCTCCTATCAGACCCTGAACCCTGTAATCAGTCCTAAGAAGGATCCTGACTACCACCAAAGGGATATGGGCTGATCTTAGCTAAATACACAGATTAGACATATAAGACAGACAGGATAACACTCGCTTGCATACTGTCACGCGGTCTTATGATATGTGTACGATGTCAGTAAACTATTCTTAAAAGAACAACACTCTATACAACATATAGATTAGCAACATCAGCATGTAAATATAGAATAGATTTACCTGACACGATATCCGTTGAACTCAGGGTTAATCTTGAGGACTTGATACACTGTCACAGGAAAGAGGAGGACCGGGGGTCTAACCTGACCCTAAACTGGGGTCCTAACTAATCCCTCACCTTGGAGGTACTGATAATGGTTCAGAGGTCCAAGTCTCCAGCCTAACCCTGTCTCCTATCAGTCCCTGAACCCTGTAATCAGTCCTAAGAAGGATTCTGATTACCACCAAAGGGATATGGGCTGATCTCTGCTAAATACACAGACCAGACATATAAGACAGACTGGAGAAAACACAGACTTGCATACACACTCAAACACAGAAGGAACATAAATGATCTGGGATATTAAACTCTAAGCAAGGTGAGCTTAAAACAACTAAGGAGCTCTTTAACTTAAGTCTATACAGATACAATCCTATCTGTGGTCTGCATGAAGAATTTCACTGGCAACTCCCAACACAGACAACCAGAGATTTAAAGGAAACCAATCAACAAATAATTAATTGCAGCCGGGAGAAACTGCACCCAGTCCCAGAACTGAGCACAGACAGAATTAACTCCCTAACTGCCAAACACAAAGAAACAGCAACTCAGCTGTGAGAAGTCAGAATGTGCAACCGCGACGATCTTCGTGGCGATGCACACATGACAGTACCCCCCTTCTACGAGGGGCCTCCGGACCCTCAGGGCCAGGTTTGCCCGGGTGAGTTCTGTGGAAGGTCCGCACCAAACGATCTGCGTTAATGTCAGACGCAGGAACCCACGTCCTCTCCTCTGGACCATACCCCTTCCAATGCACCAAGTACTGAAGGGACCGGCGATTCAGACGTGAGTCAATGATCTTTGACACTTGAAACTCCAAGTTACCATTGACCACCACTGGAGGAGGAGGTAGAGGTGATGGTATGACTGGTGCCACGTACCTCTTAAGTAATGACTTGTGGAACACATTGTGGATTTTAAACGTAGGAGGGAGGTCCAGACGAAATGCCACAGGATTAATTATGGAACTGATCCTGTACGGCCCGATGAATCTGGGGCCCAGCTTCCAGGAGGGAACTTTAAGTTTTATATTCCTGGTAGACAACCATACCAGATCGTTCACATTAAGATCTGGACCAGAAACTCTCCTCCTATCAGCCATACGTTTATAACGGTTCCCCATAGCACTCAGATTATTCAATACACCTCTCCACACTGAAGCAAGTGACGACGAGAAATGCTCCTCCTCAGGAACCCCAGAAGGGCCCCCCCCATTGAATGTACAAAACTGGGGATGAAAACCATATGCCCCAAAAAACGGGGACTTACCAGTGGACTCGCTCCGCCTGTTGTTAAGAGCGAACTCTGCCAGAGGCAAGAAAGAAGACCAGTCCTCCTGGTTCTCTGAGACAAAACACCGAAGATAAGTCTCTAGGCTTTGATTCAGACGCTCTGTCTGACCATTGGTCTGCGGATGAAAAGCCGAGGAAAATGACAATTGCATCCCCGACGTAAACAAAATGCCCTCCAAAACTTGGACACAAACTGAGACCCCCTATCTGACACCACATCAGAAGGCAACCCATGAAGTCTCACAATCTCCCCAATGAACACCTGCGCCAGAGTTTTAGCATTAGGGAGGGCAGGAAGAGCAATGAAATGTGCCATCTTACTGAACCTGTCAACAACCACCAGTATGACAGTCTTCCCTGACGACTGAGGAAGGTCCGTGATGAAGTCCATAGACAAATGAGTCCATGGACGCTCCGGAAGTTTCAAGGGTAAGAGGGTCCCAGACGGACGGGTATGAGGGGTCTTAGAGTGAGCACAAACCCCACAGGACGCGACAAAAGTTAAAACATCTTTATTAACGTTAGGCCACCAAAACCGGCGAGAAAGGAGATCTAAAGTAGCCTTACTCCCTGGATGTCCTGCTAAAGCAGAATTATGATGTGCCTCAATAACCTTTTGTCTCAACTGATTTGGGACAAACAGTCTCCCTGGAGGTCCTGCAGGGGCGTCCCCTGAGCCTCTAACACCTCCTCCTCAAGCTCAGAACATACAGCCGACACTACCACCCCCTCCTGAAGGATAGGAATCGGGTCATCCATTTTCCCGGCCCCTGGGAAACTGCGAGACAAGGCATCCGCCTTAACATTCTTAGATCCAGGGCGATAAGTGACAACAAAATTAAACCTGGTAAAAAACAACGACCATCGAGCTTGTCTGGAATTCAGACGCTTAGCAGATTCCAAATACAGCAGGTTCTTGTGATCAGTAATGACGGTGACCGGGTGGACTGCCCCCTCCAAAAAGTGACGCCATTCTTCAAAAGCCAACTTAATGGCCAAAAGTTCCCTATTGCCGATATCATAATTTCTTTCGGCGGACGACAATTTTTTAGAAAAGAAAGCGCACGGATGCCATTTACCAGGGGACGGACCCTGGGACAATATTGCACCCACCCCTACGTCAGACGCGTCCACCTCCACAACGAACGGCTGTGATGCATCTGGTTGGATGAGAACGGGTGCCGAAGCAAAACATTTTTTCAAAGAGGAAAAAGCTTGGCAAGCTTTGTCCGACCATTTAGAAAAATCCGTCCCTTTTCTTGTCATGTCAGTGAGAGGTTTGACAACAGATGAGAAATTACAAATAAATTTCCGGTAGTAGTTAGCAAACCCCAGAAAACGCTGCAGAGCCTTAAGATCCTCTGGCTGATCCCATTCAAGCACTGCTCTCACCTTTTCAGGGTCCATACGGAAACCGGAGGCTGACACCAAGAAACCCAAAAACTGAAGTTCCTGTACGGCGAATACACACTTTTCCAGTTTGGCGTATAGTTTATTGTCTCGCAAGATCTGCAACACCTGTCTCACATGCTCCTGGTGAGACACAAGATCTGGTGAGTAAATTAAAATGTCATCCAAATATACGACCACAAACAGCCCCACCAGATGACGAAAAATGTCATTAACAAAATGTTGGAATACTGCTGGTGCAGTAGTCAGACCAAAAGCATGACAAGGTTCTCATAATGTCCCTCCGGCGTGTTAAACGCCGTTTTCCACTCATCCCCCTCTTTTATCCTAATCAGATTATACGCCCCCCTGAGATCCAATTTAGAGAACCATTTGGCGCCAACAATTTGATTGAAGAGATCAGGAATCAGAGGGAGTGGATACGGATCTCGAACAGTAATCCGATTAAGTTCGCGGAAATCCAAGCAAGGGCGTAGGCCTCCATCTTTTTCTTCACAAAGAAGAACCCCGCGGCCACTGGGGAAGATGAAGGTCTAATATGCCCTTTGGCCAGACTTTCCGAAATATAATCTTTCATAGCCTGCCTCTCAGGACCAGAAAGGTTATATAACCTAGCTTTAGGTAACTTAGCATCAGGAAGTAAATTAATAGAGCAGTCATACACGCGATGAGGAGGCAACTCCTGACACCCCTCCTCAGAGAACACATCCCCAAAGTCCTCCAAAAAAGGAGGCAAAGTACTAGGCACGACCGCACTGATGACTGTGTTCATGCAGTTACTTTTGCAAAACTCCCCCCATTGGCTTATATCTCTGGACTGCCAATTAATCACAGGGTTATGTTTAACCAACCAAGGAAGTCCCAACACAATAGGAGTAGGTAGACCCTCCAACACATAACAAGATAATAGTTCCCTATGTATTGCCCCTACCCGAAGGTCAATGTTATGAACCTCATGAACAAAGCTACCTTGGCCGAGAGGCCTGGCGTCAATGGAGAATATAGGGATCGGTTTGACCAATACACTCAGATGCATACCTTGAGCCTGAGCAAACTGAGCGTCAACCAGATTAGCCCCGGACCCACTATCAAGAAGAACAGAAAATCTCTCCACTCTCGTACCAACCACCACCTCCACTGGTACAAGGAACTGAGAAGAACTAGCGGACGAAATACATACTCCCAGGTTGTCGTCCACCACACAACCTGGGATTAACAGTTTTCCGGCGACTTTTTGCTCAACAAGGCACGGGATGGACATCCCCCAACAAAATGTCCCTCTTTCCCGCAGAAGAAACACCTTCTAGTCCTGCGGCGTACCGCCAATCCCCTCCTACGAAATGATGTCCCTCCCAACTGCATAGGCTCCTCCGAACAGACAAGGGGAACCTCAACATAAGGGACTTTAGTAGTAGGTGGAGTAACAACAGGGGGCGGAGTTACCTCGCACCTCTCCCGGAGCCGTCTATCAGTACGGATAGCTAGGGCCATAGCAGCCTCCAGTGATGGAGGAGAATCATACTGAGCCAAAACGTCCTTTAATTTGTCAGAAAGCCCATGACAAAACTGGCTCCTAAGAGCTGGGTCATTCCACTGAGTATCTGTGGCCCATCTACGGAACTCAGAAGCAAATTCCTCCGCCGGACGATCTCCCTGCTGTATCTTACGTAATTTTGTCTCAGCAAGAGAGACCCGATCTGGGTCATCATATACCAAACCCAGGGCAGTAAAAAATCGATCTACTGACTGTAGAGCCGGGGATCCCGGAGGAAGGGAGAAGGCCCAGGATTGAGGGTCCCCTTGTAGGAGCGAGATAACAATTCCCACTCTCTGCTCTTCACTCCCTGATGATCGAGGCCGAAGCCGAAAATACAATTTACATGCTTCCCTGAAGGTAAAAAATTTGTCTCGCCCACCAGTGAACCTGTCCGGGAGAGCTACTTTAGGTTCAAATCTGGTTTGCTCCGAGGGAGACAAAACTTTGGACTTAATGTCCGTCAGCTCCATGGATAATCCCTGCAACTGCAGAGCCAGCTGGGCTACTGGATCCATGGCAACTGGGAATAATTTTATGGCCAGTGAAAATGTCACGCGGTCTTATGATATGTGTACGATGTCAGTAAACTATTCTTAAAAGAACAACACTCTATACAACATATAGATTAGCAACATCAGCATGTAAATATAGAATAGATTTACCTGACACGATATCCGTTGAACTCAGGGTTAATCTTGAGGACTTGATACACTGTCACAGGAAAGAGGAGGACCGGGGGTCTAACCTGACCCTAAACTGGGGTCCTAACTAATCCCTCACCTTGGAGGTACTGATAATGGTTCAGAGGTCCAAGTCTCCAGCCTAACCCTGTCTCCTATCAGTCCCTGAACCCTGTAATCAGTCCTAAGAAGGATTCTGATTACCACCAAAGGGATATGGGCTGATCTCTGCTAAATACACAGATTAGACATATAAGACAGACTGGAGAAAACACAGACTTGCATACACACTCAAACACAGAAGGAACATAAATGATCTGGGATATTAAACTCTAAGCAAGGTGAGCTTAAAACAACTAAGGAGCTCTTTAACTTAAGTCTATACAGATACAATCCTATCTGTGGTCTGCATGAAGAATTTCACTGGCAACTCCCAACACAGACAACCAGAGATTTAAAGGAAACCAATCAACAAATAATTAATTGCAGCCGAGAAAACTGCACCCAGTCCCAGAACTGAGCACAGACAGAATTAACTCCCTAACTGCCAAACACAAAGAAACAGCAACTCAGCTGTGAGAAGTCAGAATGTGCAACCGCGACGATCTTCGTGGCGATGCACACATGACAATAATCTACAGTAATATATACCTGACAGGAGCCCATACAGTCTATACTACAGTAATATATACCTGACAGGAGCCCATACAGTCTATATCTACAGTAATATATACCTGACAGGAGCCCGTACAGTCTATATCTACAGTAATATATACCTGACAGGAGCCCGTACAGTCTATATCTACAGTAATATATACCTGGAAGGAGCCCATACAGTCTATATCTACAGTAATATATACCTGACTGGAGCCCGTACAGTCTATATCTACATAATATATAGCTGACAGGAGCCCATACAGTCTATATTACAATAAGATACACCTGACAGGAGCCCATACAGTCTATATCTACAGTAATATATACCTGACAGGAGCCCATACAGTCTATATCTACAGTAATATATACCTGACAGAAGCCCGTACAGTCTATATCTACAGTAATATATACCTGACAGGAGCCCGTACAGTCTATATCTACAGTAATATATACCTGACAGGAGCCTGTACAGTCTATATCTACAGTAATATATACCTGACTGGAGCCCGTACAGTCTATATCTACAGTAATATATACCTGACAGGAGCCTGTACAGTCTATATCTACAGTAATATATACCTGACAGTAGCCCGTACAGTCTATATCTACAGTAATATATACCTGGAAGGAGCCCTACAGTTTATATCTACAGTAATATATACCTGACAGGAGCCCGTACAGTCTATATCTACAGTAATATATATCTGACAGGAGCCCGTACAGTCTATATCTACAGTAATATATACCTGACAGTAGCCCGTACAATCTATATCTACAGTAATATATACCTGACAGGAGCCCGTACAGTCTATATCTACAGTAATATTTACCTGACAGGAGCCCGTACAGTCTATATCTACAGTAATATATACCTGACAGGAGCCTGTACAGTCTATATCTACAGTAATATATACCTGACAGGAGCCCGTACAGTCTATATCTACAGTAATATAAACCTGACAGGAGCCCGTTACAGTCTATATCTACAGTAATATTATACCTGACAGGAGCCTGTCCAGTCATATCTACAGTAATATATACCTGACAGGAGCCCGTACAGTCTATATCTACAGTAATAATATACCTGGGAAGGAGCCCATACAGTCTATATCTACAGTAATATATACCTGACAGGTGCCCGTACAGTCTATCTACAGTAATATATACCTGACAGGAGCCCATACAGTCAAATTCAATTCAAATTCAAATTCAAAGAAGCTTTATTGGCAGGACTAAATATACATTAGTTTTGCCAAAGCAAGTGTACAAAAGGGAATAGGGATAGGGATGTTGGGTAGGGACGGATCTAGGGTAGGGGTTGTGGAAGTCCATGGCTTAGGGAGGGGTGATGGGGGCGCAGATCCGGGATGGGGGCTATAGAAGTCCATGGCATAGGGATGTTGGGTAGGGGCAGATCCGGGGTGGAGGCTATAGAAGTCCATGGCCTATCATAGTTCTCTTTCTCGCAGTCTATGACATTCGCTCACATACCGCGCTGCTATCTCCGCTGCTCTCTCTTCTTCCCCCAGCAAGATATATGTTTTCTCTTCCTCCTTCATGGTGATGAAATCTGGGAAGAGATGTGAGAGTCTCCTGAAGTGAGTGTCCCTCACTGCTGAGTATTTGGAGCAGTGTAGCAGGAAGTGGGTTTCGTCCTCTATGGCCTCCTGGTCACAGTGTTGGCATAGTCTTTCCTCCCCGGGCTTGTAGCTCTGCCTGTGTCGGCCGGATTCGATGGCCAGACTGTGGCACTGAGTCTATACCGGCTCAGGATCTGGCGGTCTCTGGGGTCCGGGAGTTTCTCCAGGTATGGGGCCAGACTGTAGTCTCTCTGTAGACTCCGGTACATGGTCAGTTTCTGGGAGCTGATGATGTCGTTCTTCCAGTCACTGACATACCTCTCCTGGCCTTCGTCTACCATCTTCCTGATTTCGGCTTTTGTCAGGTTGTTGTGATTGGTGTTCTGGTCAGGTTGGGTTTGGGTGAGCTGTTCCGAGGGTCCTAGTTTTTCTGTTTCACCTACGTGTGTCAGGGCTTTATGGTGATGGGAGCTTGGATTGCTCCTATGTAGGTGAGCCCGGAATGACAGTGCCCTCTTTAGAACCGTTAGGTGTAGAGGGAATCTGCCCAGCTCGGCCCGGCAGGCACTGTTGGAGGTGCTCCGGTGGACTTGGAGAAGGTGCTTGCAGAATTCCAGGTGGAATATTTCTGTTGGGCTGGAATCCCACTTGACCAGTCTGGGTAGGTGTGAGGACCCCAGACTTCACTGCCATACAGGAGGATTGGGGCGATGACAGAGTCGAAGATTTTTAACCAGACCCTCACTGGTGGCTTCAGATGGTAGAGTTTCCTTCGGATGCCATAGAAGGTTTTACATGCCTTGTCTTTCAGGGTCTCTATGGCTTGTTTGAAGCTTCCTGACCGGTGGATCTCTAGGCCCAGGTAGGTATATTTGTCTGTTCCTGTAAGGGCGCAGTTGTTGAGAACAAATGAAGGGTGCTGGTCTAATTTTCTCTTTCTCCTCTGGAACACCATGATGTTGGTTTTCTTTAGGTTGACCGGTAGTGCCCAGGTGGAGCTGAATTTCTCTAAGATTTTCAGGTTGTCTTGGAGGCCTTTCTCGGTTGGTGACAGAAGCAGCAGGTCATCTGCATACAGCAGGAATTTCACCTGGGTGTCGTGGAGGGTGGGACCTGGTGCTGTGGAAGATTCCAGAGCGGTAGCCAGCTCGTTGATGTAAATGTTGAAGAGCGTTGGACTTAGGCTGCAGCCTTGTCTGACTCCACGGCTCTGCTGGAAATAAGCCGTTCTTTTACCGTTCACACTCACACTGCAGAGGTTCTCGGTGTAGGAGCTTTTGATAACATCGTAGGTCTTTCCTCCTATTCCGCTCTCCAGCAGTTTCAGGAATAAGCCCGGGTGCCACACCGAATCAAAGGCCTTTTTAAAGTCCACGAAACAGGCGTATATCTTCCCGTTCTTTGTATTGTGGACGTGTCTCTGAATGAGGCTGTGCAGGGTATAGATGTGGTCAGTGGTGCGGTGGTTTGGCATGAACCCTGCTTGGCTCTTGCTGAGGACGTTATGTTCGGTGAGGAAACTGAGGATCCTCTTGTTCAGGATGCTGTTGAACAGTTTCCCCAGGTTGCTGCTGACACATATGCCTCTGTAGTTGGCTGGGTCATACCTGTCCCCATTCTTGTGGATGGGTGTGATGAGGCCTTGGTTCCAGGTACGAGGGAAGTAGCCAGCACTTAGCACAATATTGAAGAGTTTAACCATTGCAGCCTGTATTTCTGGTGGGCTGTACTTCAGCATTTCTGGTAGGATTCCATCCAGGCCACCGGATTTTCTACATCTTATGGCAGAGATTCTCTCTGCTACTTCCTGTAATGTAATAGGTGTATCCACGGGTTTTGGAAATTTTTTACTTTTTCCTCCATTGCTTTTAGTTTTGCCATTATGTTTTCCTGTTCTTGGTTTAGTTCTTCCTTTGGGATGTCTTTATAGAGGTCTTTGAAGTACTGGAGCCAGATGTTGCCATTTTGGATATGGATGTTGTTTTTCTTGTCTTTTGTGCCCATGTGGTTCCATAGTTCCCAGAAGGAATTGTCCCGAAGAGCATCCTGGAGTTGGTGAGCTTGGTAGAGATGTAACTCTGCTTCTTCCTCCTGAGGATGGTTTTGTACTGTCTTTGTATGGTTTCATAGGCTTCCCTCAGACCAGGGTGGTTGGGGTCTCTATGTTTCTTGTTTGAGGCAGTTCTCAGTGTCTTCCGTACGGCTTTACATTCTCTGTCAAACCAACCATTGATCTGTTTTTCTTTTGGTCTCTTGTAGTCAACTTTTTTAAGGTCGGACAGTCTGGCCATTGCATAGAATATATTGTTGAGGTCTTTTGTAGCTTGACTCACTCCCTTTGGGTTAGGCTGGTACTCGTGGTTGTAGAAGTGGTGGAGCATCCGCTGTATTTCGGGTCTGCTGAGAGCCTCTTTATACTTTAGTGCCGACGTTTTGGACCATTTATAGGATGGAGGCCGGTTGAAGAGGCCGCTATGCTGTGGCTTTTGAGTGGGTGGTTTCTCTGTAGATTTCAAGTACAGAAGAAGTTGGCTGTGGTCTGACAGGTGCGTTTGTGGGGTGACTATGAAGGCGCTGATATTTGCCCGGTTCATGTCTGTAATGGCATAATCTACTACACTCCTCCCTACATGGGAGTTTAGTGTATACCTCCCAAAAGAGTCTCCTTTGGTACGTCCATTAAGAATATGAAGTCCTAAACTTCTACATACGTTCAGGAGCTTTTTACCACTTTTGTTGACTGTACTGTCATAGCTGCTTCTCTCTGTGTGTACTGAGTCTTGGCCGTCATTCTCTGCTCCAAATATGTAGATGTTCCCATCCGTGGTCAGGAAGTCGTTTTCCTCCCTGTTCTTGCGTTGAGGTCCCAAAGATGAGAACTTTGCCAGGGCCTGATAGTGGGCGGCTTCTCTTTGTAAGATCTCGAAGCTCTCTGATTGAAGTAGGGACTCTGGCGGTGGTATATAGGTGGCGCAGAGGTGGACATCAGAGTCTATATTTACAATAAGATACACCTGACAGGAGCCCGTACAGTCTATATCTACAGTAATATATACCTGACAGGAGCCCGTACACTCTATATCTACAGTAATATATACCTGACAGGAGCCCATACAGTCTATATCTACAGTAATATATACCTGACAGGAGCCCATACAGTCTATATCTACAGTAATAATACCTGACAGGAGCCCGTACAGTCTATATCTACAGTAATATATACCTGACAGGAGCCCGTACAGTCTATATCTACAGTAATATATACCTGACAGGAGCCTGTACAGTCTATATCTACAGTAATATATACCTGACAGGAGCCCGTACAGTCTATATCTACAGTAATATATACCTGGAAGGAGCCCATACAGTCTATATCTACAGTAATATATACCTGACAGGAGCCCGTACAGTCTATATCTACAGTAATATATACCTGACAGGAGCCCATACAGTCTATATTTACAATAAGATGCACCTGACAGGAGCCCGTACAGTCTATATCTACAGTAATATATACCTGACAGGAGCCCGTACAGTCTATATCTACAGTAATATATACCTGGAAGGAGCCCATACAGTCTATATCTACAGTAATATATACCTGACAGGAGCCCGTACAGTCTATATCTACAATAATATATAGCTGACAGGAGCCCGTACAGTCTATATCTACAGTAATATATACCTGACAGGAGCCCATACAGTCTATATTTACAATAAGATACACCTGACAGGAGCCCGTACAGTCTATATCTACAGTAATATATACCTGACAGGAGCCCGTACAGTCTATATCTACAGTAATATATACCTGACAGGAGCCCATACAGTCTATATCTACAGTAATATATACCTGACAGGAGCCCATACAGTCTATATCTACAGTAATATATACCTGACAGGAGCCCGTACAGTCTATATCTACAGTAATATATACCTGACAGGAGCCCGTACAGTCTATATCTACAGTAATATATACCTGACAGGAGCCCGTACAGTCTATATCTACAGTAATATATACCTGACAGGAGCCCGTACAGTCTATATCTACAGTAATATATACCTGGAAGGAGCCCATACAGTCTATATCTACAGTATTATATACCTGACAGGAGCCCGTACAGTCTATATCTACAGTAATATATACCTGGAAGGAGCCCATACAGTCTATATCTACAGTAATATATACCTGACAGGAGCCCGTACAGTCTATATCTACAGTAATATATACCTGACAGGAGCACGTACAGTCTATATCTACAGTAATATATACCTGACAGGAGCCCGTACAGTCTATATCTACAATAATATATACCCGACAGGAGCCCGTACAGTCTATATCTACAATAATATATACCTGATAGGAGCCCGTACACTCTATATCTACAATAATATATACCCGACAGGAGCCCGTACAGTCTATATCTACAGTAATATATACCTGACAGGAGCCCATACAGTCTATATCTACAGTAATATATACCTGACAGGAGCCCGTACAGTCTATATCTACAGTAATATATACCTGGAATGAGCCCATACAGTCTATATCTACAGTAATATATACCTGACAGGAGCCCGTACAGTCTATATCTACAGTAATATATACCTGACAGGAGCCCATACAGTCTATCTACAATAATATATACCTGACAGGAGACCATACAGTCTATATCTACAGTAATATATACCTGATAGGAGCCTGTACAGTCTATATCTACAGTAATATATACCTGACAGGAGCCCATACAGTCTATATCTACAGTAATATATACCTGACAGGAGCCCATACAGTCTATATCTACAGTAATATATACCTGACAGGAGCCCGTACAGTCTATATCTACAGTAATATATACCTGACAGGAGCCGTACAGTCTATATCTACAGTAATATATACCTGACAGGAGCCCATACAGTCTATATCTACAGTAATATATACCTGACAGGAGCCCGTACAGTCTATATCTACAGTAATATATACCTGACAGGAGCCCGTACAGTCTATATATACAGTAATATATACCTGACAGGAGCCCGTACAGTCTATATCTACAGTAATATATACCTGACAGGAGCCCATACAGTCTATATCTACAGTAATATATACCTGACAGGAGCCCGTACAGTCTATATCTACAGTAATATATACCTGACAGGAGCCAGTACAGTCTATATCTACAATAATATATACCTGACAGGAGCCCATACAGTATATATCTACAGTAATATATACCTGACAGGAGCCTGTACAGTCTATATCTACAGTAATATATACCTGACAGGAGCCCGTACAGTCTATATCTACAGTAATATATACCTGACAGGAGTCCATACAGTCTATATCTACAGTAATATATACCTGACAGGAGCCCATACAGTCTATATCTACAGTAATATATACCTGATAGGAGCCCATACAGTCTAGCATCTTCAGTAGTGAGCCGCTAGACTGTATGGGCTGCAGCCAGGACCTGGAAGGAGCCCATACAGTCTAGGCTCAACCCATATATGGCTGCTCTGTGCACAGGACCTGTGAAGAGGTCACAGGAAGGGAGGAGTCAGGGTCACATGATATCCGGAGTGCAGAGGCTACATGGAAACTTGGTAAATGCTAGACTGTATGGGCTCCTTCCAGGTGTGATGTCGTTTCCGGGGGCGTGTCATACCAGGAGGGGGCGTGTTCTGCCAAAGCCAGGAAGAGAAGCCGCCATTAGACATTGGTTTCAGGGTTGGGTCTAGTTTGGAGTTGACTTTTTGTGGTTCTCAAAAAATCAACTCCATTCTAGCTGATTCACTAGTGAGCCATCTAGATCGGAGTTGATTTTTTGAGGCCTCATTTTATCAGCTCCACTGTAGCTGACTCACTGCTGAGGGGACTGGATCGGAGTGGATTTTTTGATGATCTCTCTGCAGCTTCTCCATTCTAGACGGTTCAGTTTCTACAGTGACGTTCCTCAAAAAATCCACTCCAGTGTTCAGAATGGAGCTAATTCCAGGATCCTCATAGACTGAAATGTACTGGAATTGGAATGTACACACACACACTGTACAGTCATGGCCAAAAGTTTTGAGAATGACACAAATATTAATTTTTACAAAGTCTACTGCTTCACTTTTTCTAATGGCAATTTGCATATACTCCAGAATGTTATAAAGAGTGATCAGTTTAACAGCAATTACTTGCAAAGTCAATATTTGGCTAGAAAATGAACTTTATCCCCCAAAACACATTTCAACATCATTGCAGCCCTGCCTTAAAAGGACCAGCTAACCTCTTTTCAGTGATTGCTTCATTAACACAGGTGTGGGTGTTGATGAGGACATGGCTGGAGATCAATCTGTCATGATTAAGTAAGAATGACACCACTGGACACTTTAAAAGGAGGCTGGTGCTTGGCATCATTGTTTCTCTTCTGTTAACCATGGTTATCTCTAAAGAAACACGTGCAGTCATCATTGCAATGCACAAAAATGGCCTAACAAGGAAGAGTATCGCAGCTAGAAAGATTGCACCTCAGTCAACAATCTATCACATCATCAAGAACTTCAAGGAGAGAGGTTCCATTGTTGCCAAAAGGCTTCAGGGCACCCAAGAAAGACCAGCAAGCGCCAGGAGCGTCTCTTAAAAGTGTTTCAGCTGCGGGAACGGGCTACCAGCAGTGCAGAGCTTGCTCAGGAATGGCAGCAGGCAGGTGTGAGTGCATCTGCACGCACTGTGAGGCGGAGACTCTTGGAGCAAGGCCTGGTCTCAAGGAGGGCAGCAAAGAAGCAACTTCTCTCCAGAAAAAACATCATGGACAGACTGATATTCTGGAAAAGGTACAGGCAGTGGACTGCTGAGGACTGAGGTAAAGTTATTTTCTCTGATGAATCCCCTTTTCGATTGTTTGGGACATCAGGAAAACGCCTCATTCGGAGAAGACAAGGTGAGCGCTACCACCAGTCTTGTCTCATGCCAACTGTTAAGCATCCTGAAACCATTCATGTGTGGGGTTGCTTCTCAGCCAAGGGAATCGGCTCTCTCACAGTCTTGCCTAAAAACACAGCCATGAATAAAGAATGGTACCAGAATGTCCTCCAAGAGCAACTTCTCCCAACCCTCCAAGAGCAGTTTGGCAATCAACAATGCCTTTTCCAGCATGATGGAGCACCTTGCCATAAAGCAAAGGTGATAACTAAATGGCTCAGGGAACAAAACATAGAGATTTTGGGTCCATGGCCTGGAAACTCCCCAGATCTTAATCCCATTGAGAACTTGTGGTCAATCATCAAGAGACGGGTGGACAAACAAAAACCTAAAAATTCTGACAAAATGAAAGCATTGATTGTGCAAGAATGGACTGCTATCAGTCAGAATTTGGTCCAGAAGTTGATTGAGAGCATGCCAGGGAGAATTGCAGAGGTCCTGAAGAAGAAGGGTCAACACTGCAAATATTGTCTTGCTGCATTAACTCATTCTAACTGTCAATATAAGCTTTTGTTACTCATATGTTTGCAATTATTATATTTCTGTCTGTGATAAAAACATCTGTCAAACACACATAAAAACCAGAGGGCAGCAGATCATGTGAAAATATAATATTTGTGTCATTCTCAAAACTTTTGGCCATGACTGTATATATACATACCAGTCCCAACCTTCCCGAATTGACCGGGACAGTCTCGATTCTGACCCTCCCACACAGCATGTGTCCCCCAGTGAGAGGAGCTGCCACACCCCCCATGCACCCTTTCCTCGCTTTCCCAGCGCTCCACTACAGCTTCTGACAGCAGAGCAATGACTTTGCTGGCTGTCTTCTTATGTGCGAGCAGGACCTGTGATGAGTTCACAGGAGGGAGGGAGTTGGGTGTCACATGGTCAGGCTCCTCTGTGTGCAGGTTGGTTTCTGGCTCTCTGCTGTGCTGGTTGTCAGGTGCTCCACGAGGGTAAGTTTATGTGTGGGGTCAGGAGGCGTTTACAGTGTGGATGTAGCAGTGCTGTAGTGTGTGCGAGGTGTACGGAGCGGAGCCGTGTGTGTACGAGGTGTACGGAGCGGATATATCAGCTTTATAATTGTAATGATTTAATGTTTTTAGTTTTTATCTACTTGCTCAAACTGTTATTTTTAATATTTATTTCCAAAGGGCATACAATTATTTATCATGATTATTCAAACTTGCATTTTATTATCGTTTTTTGTACTATAAATAATTACACACAGCGCTGATTGTTCAGATTTGCCAGAATTTTACTTTTACTGTATTTCGACATTGCATGAGTGAGCGGAGCCTCACGGGGAAAAACGTAACAGAGCATCAACACAGTCCTCATAATTGACAACATTGGATCGGAGTGGATTTTTTGAGGATCTCCCTGTAGCCTCCATTCTGTACAGTTTGTTGCTGAGGTGACAGGAATTGAGGTTTTCAAAGAGTAGTTGTAGCCTCACAGGGGAAAACATAACCGAGTGCGGCCGACAGCCCTCATAATTTACAACATAGGATTGGAGTGGATTTTTTGACTGGACTGGATTTTTTGAGGATCTCCTTGTAGCCTCCGATCTGTACATTTTGGTGCTGAGGTGCCTGGAATCGAGTTTTTCAAAGAGTGAGAGGAGCTTCGCAACGAGAAACATAACAGAGCGCAGCAGCAGAGTCCTCATAATTTACAACATAGGATTGGAGTGGATTTTTTGAGGACCTAATTTTAGCAACTCCGTTCTAGCTGATTCACCATTGAGCCGTCTAGATCAGAGTGGATTTTTTGAGGATCTCCCTGTAGCCTCCATTCTGTACTGTTTGGTGCTGAGGTGACGGTCATCGAGTTTTTTAAAGAGTGAATGGAGCATAGCAGCGAGAAATATAACAGAGCGCAGCAGCAGAGCCCTCATAATTTACAACATAGGATTGGAGTGGATTTTTTGAGTGGACTGGATTTTTTGAGGACCTCTTTGTAGCCTCCAATCTGTAGTTTGGTGCTGAGGTGACTGTAATCGAGTTTTTCAAAGAGTGAGTGGAGCTTCACAGCGAGAAACATAACAGAGCGCAGCAGCAGAGTCCTCATAATTTACAACATAGGACTGTAGTGGATTTTTTGAGGACCTATTTTAGCAACTCCGTTCTAGCTGATTCACCATTGAGCCGTCTAGATCGGAGTGGATTTTTTGAGGATCTCCCTGTAGCCCCCATTCTGTACTGTTTGGTACTGAGGTGACGGTAATCGAATTTTTCAAAGAGTGAGTGTAGCTTTGCAACAAGAAACATAACAGCACAGCAGCAGAGTCCTCATAATTTACAACATAGCAGGGCCGGCTCCAGGTTTTTATGGGCCCCAGGCGAAAGAGTCTCAGTGGGCCCCTTTAACACAGACCACGATTCATGATGCTCAGATACTGCAGAGAAATATGGGTATAACACAACGCCAAACACTTCTCTTCTTCCATTACATGACTGATATCTATTGTAAATTGTACAATAACTCAAAAACCGCCAAATCCTCACAGCGCACAGTACAGACTGGACAGTACAGTCCTCCATACAATATTATGGGCACCACATAGTCTCCCCCTCATCACCCATATAATACCCCATGCAGGATGTCACCCCGCCATCCCCCATATAATGCTCCATACAGAATACTGGACCCAATATAATGCTCCATACAGAATACTGGACCACATATAATGCTCCATACAAAATATGGAGCTCTCCTCTACACTGTGCTGCGTTCTGCACTGTTACGGCTCAGGAAAGGGTGCTGTGGAAAGACTCCCCATTATCATCATCATTGCCTGCCCATTATCATCACCATTGCCTCCCCATCATCATCATTGCCTGCCCATCATCATCATCATTGCCTCCCTATCATCATCATTGCCTCCCCATTAATATCATCATCATCATATTACCATTGCCTCCCCATCATCATCATTATCATTGCCTCCCCATTAATATCATCATCATTGCCTTCCCATTATCATTGCCTCCCCATCATCATCATTATCATTGCTTTCCCATTAATATCATCATCATCATTGCCTTCCCATTATCATTGCCTCCCCATCATCATCATCATCATTGCCTCCCCATTAATATCATCATCATCATTGCCTTCCCATTATCATTGCCTCCCCATCATCATCATTATCATTGCCTCCCCATTAATATCATCATCATCATTGCCTTCCCATTATCATTGCCTCCCCATCATCATCATTATCATTGCCTCCCCATTAATATCATCATCATCATTGTCTTCCCATTATCATTGCCTCCCCATCATCATTGCCTCCTCACCACCATCACTGCCTCTCCTCACCACCATCACTGCCTCCCCCCACCACCATCACACATACAGCACCGCAGGCAGCACTCTCTCACATACACACACGCAGGCACACACACACACCTCACCTGTTCGGCGTCTGCGCGCTCTCTGCCACAGCCGGCCGCTGAATGATGACGTCATTCAGCGGCACTGCTGTGAGAGAGGAAGCGCAGGCGCCCCCTGGAGCCCGGAGCTGCTGCAGCAGAGGCACGGGGAGAGGTAAGTATTGCGCCGGCTGCTGCTGGGGCCCTGAGAAAGCGGGGGGGGGCCCAGTGGCGGCGCTGACACCGCTAACGGGCGCCGGGGTGCCCGACGGCGAGTGGGGCCCCCCGCCTACTCAGGACCCGGCACTTGCCCGGGTATGCCGGGTGCTGACGCCGGCCCTGCAACATAGGATTGGAGTGGATTTTTTGAGGACCTCATTTTAGCAGCTCCGTTCTAGCTGATTCACCATTGAGCCGTCTAGATCGGAGTGGATTTTTTGAGGATCTCCCTGCAGCCTCCATTCTGTACTGTTTGGTGCTGAGGTGCCTGGTATCGAGTTTTTCAATGAGTGAGCGGAGCTTCGCAGCGAGAAACATAACAGAGCGCAGCAGCAGAGCCCTCATAATTTACAACATAGGATTGGAGTGGATTTTTGAGGACCTCATTTTAGCAACTCCGTTCTAGCTGATTAACCATTGAGCCGTCTAGATCAGAGTGGATTTTTGAGGATCTCCTTGTAGCATCCAATCTGTACAGTTATATATTATTGTAGATATAGACTGTACAGGCTCCTGTCAGGTATATATTACTGTAGATATAGACTGTATGGGCTCCTGTCAGGTATATATTACTGTAGATATAGACTGTATGGGCTCCTGTCAGGTATATATTACTGTAGATATAGACTGTACAGGCTCCTGTCAGGTATATATTACTGTAGATATAGACTGTACGGACTCCTGTCAGGTATATATTACTGTAGATATAGACTGTATGGGCTCCTGTCAGGTATATATTACTGTAGATATAGACTGTATGGGCTCCTGTCAGGTATATATTACTGTAGATATAGACTGTATGGGCTCCTGTCAGATATATATATTGTAGATATAGACTGTACGGGCTCCTGTCAGGTATATATTACTGTAGATATAGACTGTACGGGCTCCTGTCAGGTATATATTACTGTAGATATAGACTGTACAGGCTCCTGTCAGGTATATATTACTGTAGATATAGACTGTATGGGCTCCTGTCAGGTATATATTACTGTAGATATAGACTGTACGGGCTCCTGTCAGGTATATATTACTGCACATATAGACTGTATGGGCTTCTGTCAGGTATATATTACTGTAGATATAGACTGTACGGGCTCCTGTCAGGTATATTACTGTAGATATAGACTGTATGGGCTCCTGTCAGGTATATATTACTGTAGATATAGACTGTACGGGCTCCTGTCAGGTATAATTACTGTAGATATAGACTGTACAGGCTCCTGTCAGGTATATATTATTGTAAATATAGACTGTACGGGCTCCTGTCAGGTATATATTATTGTAGATATAGACTGTATGGGCTCCTGTCAGGTATATATTACTGTAGATATAGACTGTACGGGCTCCTGTCAGGTATATTACTGTAGATATAGACTGTACGGGCTCCTGTCAGGTATATATTACTGTATAGACTGTATGGGCTCCCGTCAGGTATATATTATCATACCTCCCAACCGTCCCGGTTTGGGCGGGACAGTCCCGATTTTGACCCCCCCGTCCCGCTGTCCCCTGAGGACACTATGTGTCCCGCATTTTAGCAGCCGCCCCCCCCCATGCACCCCTTGCTGCCCCCCTTTCTCTACAGTTCACGCTACAGCTAGACCTTGCCCACGGGCCTTTGAGGGTCACGGGGGGGGAGGATCAGGGGGCACATATCAGGCCTCTGGTTTTCGGACCTGCGCTGCGCGTGATGGTAGAACTTGCTGGCTGGATAGGGAAATTTTTTTTTGTGGGTGGGGGGCTGTGGGGTAAGGGATGCTGTAGTGTGTACAAGTTGGAGTGTTGGTATAGGTGACGGCCCGGAGCCGGTGTTACGGGGGAGCCGGTTGTCTGAGGGTACGAGCCCGGGTTTAC
>JARQOD010009967.1:0-29130 GCA_033576555.1 Oophaga sylvatica
CTCTCTTAAAGGGGCAGCGTGCATCTTTTAATTAACCAATGGCTGCGCACTCAGTACTATATCTGGTCACTCCACAATTAGGGGAGTGCCGGAGCAACGTGTTCTATCATTGCTACATCCGGTTCTGTTCCTGATCTGTCTGCGCTGCGTCTGCAGTCTCTGTGCTTCGCTGATACTGTTTGTCTCCTCAGATCTTTGCTAACCCGTATCTGGCTAACCTGGACAATCTCGGCTATTACTGGAGCAAGTGTCATCCCGTTCCGCCATCAGCCATCTGTACCCGTGGACCGTGACAAGGTCACTGAAGCCAGTCTACTACCATCCGTTCTGGACCAGGACCTTACTCTTCTCCGTCAAGAATCCTCCACGGACTCTGTAAATACCTGTTACCCTTTTGGTCCCCCTGGGACAGCTGCCACGTGTTCGGGGTCTAACTGGAGGTAGCACCTGTGTCCTCCGGGTATTCCATTCTGGTCCTGTTCGAGGGGCCTTACTACGGGTACCCGGGGCTCACTAGTTACGCCCCTTCGGAGCCCCCCGGACCGCGGTCTCGAGGTTCCACATTAAAAAATAAAAACGAATGTGAACTTCACCACCTCTGCCTCCGCTTCCATTCGTTACAGATTGCTCCGGCCATGGAACCCACTGGATCCCAGAGACCTCCGACCACGGATCTGTGCCAGGAGGTGGCCCGTTTAGGAGTTCAACAGGACAAGATCACGACTTATCTACGCAGCTTGTCTACCCGCATGGATTCCTTGGGGTCCTCGTCTGCACCTGACTCTTCTATCAATACTCAGGTACCAGTTCCCATGGCAAGCAAAGGTCCCCGCCTGGCGGCTCCTACCCGTTTCCAGGGTGATCCTACTCTGTGTCGGGGTTTCCTCAATCAGTGCACTCTACACTTCGAAATCTTGGGGCATATATTTGCTTCTGACCGAGCCAAGGTGGGCTTCATCATGTCACACCTGGGAGGAGAGGCTCTCGCCTGGCTAAACCCGCTATGGGAGAGAGGAGATCCGCTGGTTAACGATCTTCAATCTTTCCTAGATGCTTTTCGCAGGACGTTCGATGAACCTGGTCGCACCACTTCGACTGCATCAGCTCTGCTCCGCCTGCGCCAAGGTACTCTCACGGTAGCTCAGTATGCTGTTAAATTCCGCACCCTCTCGTCTGAATTATCGTGGAACAATGAGGCCCTGGTTGCTAACTTCTGGGAAGGCCTATCCGGAAGAATCAAGGATAAGCTGACAGGACGGGACAGACCTACCCTCTTGGAAGAGATAATATCCTTGGCAACCCGAATTGACCTGCGTTTCCAGGAGCGCTCCATGGAGATAAAGCGGGACAAAAGGTCCTATCACTTGGACTCTAGTTTGTACAAACCAGGTACTTCGCCCTCCGCCTCTGAGGCCATGGAGGTGGACCATGTAAGTTTGGCCACCCGCCGCCGGGAGGCACGTCGCAAGGAGGGAAGTTGTTACTACTGCGGTAGTTCTGAACATTTGATCCATTTCTGTCCCAAAAAGTCGGGAAACTCCAGTGCCTAGGTCCAGTAGGAGGGGCCAACCTAGGTAGTGAACAGTCCTCTCCCTCTTTACGCATCTCAGTCACCGTGTCTTGTGGAGCAGTGAAGTTCTCCGAACATTGTCTTTTGGATTCTGGAGCTGCAGGGAACTTCATCCAGCAGGCGGTTGTGGATCATTACCGCTTACCAGTCCAGCATCTTCCTGATCCGTTACAGGTGTCCGCCGTGGATGGCAAACCGCTGACCGAGCCCGTCCAGTTTCAAACCGAGTTTGTGGAACTCCGGGTAGGTCTAATGCATACTGAACGAATGCGATTTTATGTATATCCCGGTTTATCCCATCCCATGCTTCTAGGTTTACCTTGGCTCCAGATGCATGAACCAGTCCTTAATTGGAAAACTGGAGAAGTTCTGCGTTGGGGAGATACCTGCATGAATCGTTGCTTAACCCGGATTCAACCTGTTTCGCCTCCAGTCCAGCCTGATACCCTGCCAGGGTTGCCTTCCGCCTATTGGTCCTTCTCTGACGTCTTTGGGAAAAAGGAGGCTGAGAGACTACCTCCACACAGGTCGTATGACTGTCAGATAGAGCTTCTTCCAGGAGCATCACCCCCTCGCGGGAGAGTTTATCCCCTTTCACAGGCAGAGACTCAGGCCATGTCGGACTACATTCAAGAGAATCTGGCTAGAGGATTTATCCGGAAGTCATCGTCACCGGCAGGAGCTGGATTCTTCTTTGTGAAGAAAAAGGACGGGTCCTTGCGGCCCTGCATTGACTATCGGGGTCTAAATCAAATCACGGTAAAAAACAGGTATCCATTGCCTCTTATTTCAGAGCTGTTTGATCGTCTCCGAGGGGCCAAGATCTTCACCAAATTGGACCTCAGAGGGGCCTACAACCTGATCCGAATCAGAGAGGGAGACGAATGGAAAACAGCCTTCAACACCCGTGACGGCCACTATGAATACCTGGTAATGCCATTCGGCCTAAGCAATGCACCTGCGGTTTTTCAGGAATTTGTTAATGACATTTTCAGGGACTTGCTATATACTTGTGTCGTGGTTTACCTGGACGATATTTAGATTTTTTCTGCTGACTTGACGTCACACCGGAGGCAAGTACGCCTGGTCTTACAAAGACTGAGAGAGAACAGGCTCTATGCCAAATATGAGAAATGCCTCTTTGAGCAGTCTTCTTTGCCTTTCCTTGGGTACATTGTATCTTCCACAGGATTAAAGATGGATCCGGAGAAGTTGTCTGCAGTTCTCAACTGGCCTCGTCCGTCTGAGCTAAAAGCCATACAAAGGTTCCTCGGATTCGCCAATTACTACCGGCAATTCATTCCACACTTTTCCACCCGAGTGGCTCCAATCACAGCCTTAACCCGGAAAGGTGTAAACTCTAAGGAATGGTCCTCCGAGGCAGAAGAGGCCTTTGTTTCTCTCAAAAAAGCCTTCGCTTCCGCACCCATTCTCCATCGTCCTAATTCAAGTGAGCAATTTTTTCTTGAAGTTGACGCTTCTTCCATAGGTGCAGGAGCTGTTCTGACCCAGAAGTCGTCTACCGGGCGGATGATCTAGTGTGGTTTTTTTTTCCAAGGTTTTTTCTCCTGCAGAAAGGAATTACTCTGTCGGTGATCGCGAACTGTTGGCCATCAAATTGGCTCTGCAAGAATGGAGACATCTTCTTGAAGGAGCTCATCACCAGGTAACCATATTCACCGACCATAAAAACCTTGCCTATCTCCAATCTGCTTTAAGACTGAATCCTCGTCAGGCCCGTTGGGCATTATTTTTTGCTCGTTTCAATTTTGTACTTCATTTCCGTCCAGCTGACAAGAACATCAAGGCAGACGCACTCTCTAGAGCCTTCTTGCCTCCTGAACTGGAGGAGGAACCTCAGCACATTATTGAACCTTCTAAGTTAGTCTCTGTTGCCTCTACTGATCTGGCCCGGCTTCCTCCTGGGAAGACTTTCGTGTCCGCCTCTGATCGTAGTCGTGTTCTGCGCTGGGGTCATTCTTCTAAGTTGGCTGGCCATGCTGGTCAGAGAAAGACGCAGCAACTCATCTCTCGGTATTACTGGTGGCCTACCATGGTCAAGGATATCCAGGAGTTCGTCGCAGCATGTCCTTCATGTGCCCGTAACAAAACTGTTAAACATCTACCAGCCGGCAGGCTTCTGCCTCTTCCAATTCCGTCCGCTCCCTGGCAGCACATCGCGATGGATTTCATCACGGATCTTCCCATCTCTTCTGGCTGCTCAGTGGTATGGTGTTGTGAGTGGGCTTGGGATGAGTTCTGAGCAGAGGCTCCCTCTGGTGGTTACAAGCGGTGCTGGTCTGTCCAGTGAAGATTGTGAAGATTGTGAGGATTGGGAATCAGGTGTTACTGACTGGTCTTATATAAGGGAGTCACCTTCCCATCAGGGTTGCCGGTGATCAATTGTTCTGGTCTCTATCCTTGATTCCTGTTTCCCTTGTAGCCTGCTGTGTCGTGTCTGCATCTCCTGCTAACAGATAAGACATTTTCTTCTTTTTGTTTTTGTGCTTGATTTTTGCATTTTGTTCTGCACTTCTGTGGGGGCCTTCTGGGTCCCCTCCGGGGGCTTTTGCCCTCTCAGTTTAGTTCAGCCACTGATGTTTGTACTTTTGCTTTTTCCAGTTTTTTCAGTGGCTGCTGTTTTGATTTTGTTACACCAGAGAACTAATTTAGGTGGTAGAGGTCGTGTGATCACAGGTGTTTTTGAAATTAGTAGAGTTGGTGCTTTTCAGGGTTTTCTGGGATTGCAGTAAGTGCCCTTCCTATCCTTTTCTATTTAGTTAGTTTGGGCCCCAACGTTTGCTCATACTATTTTCTGTCTGTGTCAGTATTTCTTCTTGTCTAACCGCCATTACATGTTTGGGGGCTTTCTATTATCTTTGGGGTTCTGCTCCGGGGCAGATAGCTTTCCTATATCTATCTTTAGGTGTAGTTAGTTTCTCAGGCTGTGACGAGGCGTCTAGGACCAACGTAGGAACGCTCCACGGCTGCCTCTAGTTGTTGTGGTTAGTCAGGGTACTGCAATCTCATAGATTCCAACTGCTCTGGTGTATTGCCTTTTTTGCCTGCACTCCTCAGCTACCGAAACATAACAGTATGGGTTGTGGTGGACCGCTTCTCTAAAATGGCTCACTTCGTTCCACTATCTGGCCTCCCGTCTGCTCCAGAACTGGCCACTCACTTCATTCAGCACATCTTCCGTCTTCATGGATTTCCTCTCCACATCGTGTCCGACAGGGGCGTCCAGTTCACCTCTAAGTTCTGGAGAGGACTCTGTAAAATGGTAAAAATTGAACTAGATTTTTCTTCTGCATATCATCCCCAGTCTAATGGGCAAGTGGAGAGGATCAATCAAATCCTGGCTGGATACCTGCGTCACTTCGTCAACGCTCATCATAATGACTGGGTAGAATTACTGCCCTGGGCAGAATTCTCCTACAACAATCAAGTAAGTGAATCTTCTGGAAAGTCTCCCTTTCAGATTGTGTTTGGACTGCAACCCGGAATTCCTCTTCCTGTCTCGGGATTGTCTGATGTTCCGGCAGTCGATGCCTTGTCAAAGAATTTCTCGGACATTTGGAGAGAGACCAGGTCGGCTTTGGAGAAAGCTTCTCAACGTATGAAAACGCATGCGGACAAAAGACGTTTGGAGGCTCCCATCTTTCGTCCAGGAGACAAGGTATGGCTCTCCTCCAAGTACATCCGTCTGAAGTTACCATCGTACAAATTGGGTCCCCGTTTCATTGGTCCCTTTGAAGTTTTGAGACAAATCGACCCGGTCTCTTATAAACTGAAATTGCCTAATTCTCTAAGAGTACCTAACTCCTTTCATGTTTCCCTTCTCAAACCAGTAGTGTTGAGTTCCTTCTTTAAGGACCCGGGTACCACTCCTGATCCGGTCTCTGAGGATGATGTTTTTGAGGTAAAACATATTGTAACGAATGGAAGCGGAGGCAGAGGTGGTGAAGTTCACATTCGTATTTATTTTTTAATGTGGAACCTCGAGACCGCGGTCCGGGGGGCTCCAAAGGGGGCGTAACTAGTGAGCCCGGGTACCTGTAGTAAGGCCCCTCGAACAGGACCAGAATGGAATACCCGGAGGACACAGGTGCTACCTCCAGTTAGACCCCGGACACGTGGCAGCTGTCCCAGAGGGACCAAAAGGGTAACAAGTATTTACAGAGTCCGTGGAAAGTTCTTGACGGAGAAGGGTAAGGTCCTGGTCCAGAACGGATGGTAGAAGGCTGGCTTCAGTGACCTTGTCACGGTCCACGGGTACAGATGGCTGATGGCGGAACGGGATGACACTTGCGCCAGTAATAGCCGAGATTGTCCAGATTAGCCAGATACGGGTTAGCAATGATCTGAGGAGACAAACAGAATCAGCGAAGCACAGAGACTGCAGACGCAGCGCAGACAGAACAGGAACAGAACCGGATGTAGCAATGATAGAACACGTTGCTCCGGCACTCCCCTAATGGTGGAGTGACCAGATATAGTACTGAGTGCGCAGCCATTGGATAATTAGCTATTTCAAAAGATGCACGCTGCCCCTTTAAGAGAGGCGGTGGGCGCGGCCTCGCGTCCTAAGCCGACTGTCTGGAGGCCTGCCAGCAGCGTGCCAGGAAGTGGAGAAGGACTCAGGACGCCGGAGAGCAGATGGGACAGGAGACCCCAGCCCACGCACAGACCGCCGCAGAGGGACAGCCCGAGGAACAGGTGAGTGAGCAGAACGGAGTGCAGAGGCAGCGCTGGGACCGGGTGTAACAGTATCCCCCTCTTTACTCTCCCTCTTTTTCAAGCCTGCATGAAATCTTTTAAGAAGAAGAGGGGCCTGGATGTTCTCTTTAGGCTCCCAAGACCTCTCCTCAGGACCAAAACCCTTCCTGTCCACCAGGTAATAGATCCTACCTCTTACTCGCTTAGAGGCCAAGATATGTTTTACCTCAAAAACATCATCCTCAGAGACCGGATCAGGAGTGGTACCCGGGTCCTTAAAAAAGGAGCTCAACACTACTGGTTTGAGGAGGGAAACATGAAAGGAGTTAGGTACTCTTAGAGAATTAGGCAATTTCAATTTTAAGAGACCGGGTTGATCTGTCTCAAAACTTCAAAGGGACCAATGAAACGAGGACCCAATTTGTACGATGGTAACTTCAGACGGATGTACTTGGAGGAGAGCCATACCTTGTCTCCTGGACGAAAGATGGGAGCCTCCAAACGTCTTTTGTCCGCATGCGTTTTCATACGTTGAGAAGCTTTCTCTCAAAGCCGACCTGGTCTCTCTCCAAATGTCCGAGAAATTCTTTGACAAGGCATCGACTGCCGGAACATCAGACAATCCCGAGACAGGAAGAGGAATTCCGGGTTGCAGTCCAAACACAATCTGAAAGGGAGACTTTCCAGAAGATTCACTTACTTCATTGTTGTAGGAGAATTCCGCCCAGGGCAGTAATTCTACCCAGTCATTATGATGAGCGTTGACGAAGTGACGCAGGTATCCAGCCAGGATTTGATTGATCCTCTCCACTTGCCCATTAGACTGGGGATGATATGCAGAAGAAAAATCTAGTTCAATTTTTACCATTTTACAGAGTCCTCTCCAGAACTTAGAGGTGAACTGGACGCCCCTGTCGGACACGATGTGGAGAGGAAATCCATGTAGACGAAAGATGTGCAGGATGAAGTGAGTGGCCAGTTCTGGAGCAGACGGGAGGCCAGATAGTGGAACGAAGTGAGCCATTTTAGAGAAGCGGTCCACCACAACCCATACCACTGAGCAGCCAGAAGAGATGGGAAGATCCGTGATGAAATCCATCGCGATGTGCTGCCAGGGAGCGGACGGAATCGGAAGAGGCAGAAGCCTGCCGGCTGGTAGATGTTTAACAGTTTTGTTACGAGCACATGAAGGACATGCTGCGACGAACTCCTGGATATCCTTGACCATGGTAGGCCACCAGTAATACCGGGAGATGAGTTGCTGTGTCTTTTTCTGACCAGCATGGCCAGCCAACTTAGAAGAATGACCCCAGCGCAGAACACGAGTACGGTCAGAAGCAGACACGAAAGTCTTCCCAGGAGGAAGCCGGGCCAGATCAGTGGAGGCAACAGAGACTAACCTAGAAGGTTCAATAATGTGCTGAGGTTCCTCCTCCAATTCAGGAGGCAAGAAGGACCTAGAGAGTGCGTCTGCCTTGATGTTCTTGTCAGCTGGACGGAAATGAAGTACAAAATTGAAAC
The DNA here is from genome assembly GCA_033576555.1 of Oophaga sylvatica. Taxonomy (NCBI): domain Eukaryota; kingdom Metazoa; phylum Chordata; class Amphibia; order Anura; family Dendrobatidae; genus Oophaga; species Oophaga sylvatica. Next base: position 7,811 of record JARQOD010009967.1, read on the forward strand.
GGGCAAAAAATAATGCCCAACGGGCCTGACGGGGATTCAGTCTTAAAGCAGATTGGAGATAGGCAAGGTTTTTATGGTCGGTGAATATGATTACCTGGTGATGAGCTCCTTCAAGAAGATGTCTCCATTCCTCCAGAGCCAATTTGATGGCCAACAGTTCGCGATCACCGACAGAGTAGTTCCTTTCTGCAGGAGAAAAAACCTTGGAAAAAAAAAACCACACGAGATCATCCGCCCGGTAGACGACTTCTGGGTCAGAACAGCTCCTGCACCTATGGAAGAAGCGTCAACTTCAAGAAAAAATTGCTCACTTGAATTAGGACGATGGAGAATGGGTGCGGAAGCGAAGGCTTTTTTGAGAGAAACAAAGGCCTCTTCTGCCTCGGAGGACCATTCCTTAGAGTTTACACCTTTCCGGGTTAAGGCTGTGATTGGAGCCACTCGGGTGGAAAAGTGTGGAATGAATTGCCGGTAGTAATTGGCGAATCCGAGGAACCTTTGTATGGCTTTTAGCTCAGACGGACGAGGCCAGTTGAGAACTGCAGACAACTTCTCCGGATCCATCTTTAATCCTGTGGAAGATACAATGTACCCAAGGAAAGGCAAAGAGGACTGCTCAAAGAGGCATTTCTCATATTTGGCATAGAGCCTGTTCTCTCTCAGTCTTTGTAAGACCAGGCGTACTTGCCTCCGGTGTGACGTCAAGTCAGCAGAAAAAATCAAAATATCGTCCAGGTAAACCACGACACAAGTATAGAGCAAGTCCCTGAAAATGTCATTAACAAATTCCTGAAAAACCGCAGGTGCATTGCTTAGGCCGAATGGCATTACCAGGTATTCATAGTGGCCGTCACGGGTGTTGAAGGCTGTTTTCCATTCGTCTCCCTCTCTGATTCGGATCAGGTTGTAGGCCCCTCTGAGGTCCAATTTGGTGAAGATCTTGGCCCCTCGGAGACGATCAAACAGCTCTGAAATAAGAGGCAATGGATACCTGTTTTTTACCGTGATTTGATTTAGACCCCGATAGTCAATTAGGGCCGCAAGGATCCGTCCTTTTTCTTCACAAAGAAGAATCCAGCTCCTGCCGGTGACGATGACTTTCGGATAAATCCTCTAGCCAAATTCTCTTGAATGTAGTCCGACATGGCCTGAGTCTCTGCCTGTGAAAGAGGATAAACTCTCCCGTGAGGGGGTGATGCTCCTGGAAGAAGCTCTATCTGACAGTCATACGACCTGTGTGGAGGTAGTCTCTCAGCCTCCTTTTTCCCAAAGACGTCAGAGAAGGACCAATAGGCGGAAGGCAACCCTGGCAGGGTATCAGGCTGGACTGGAGGCGAAACGGGTTGAATCCGGGTTAAGCAACGATTCATGCAGGTATCTCCCCAACGCAGAACTTCTCCAGTTTTCCAATTAAGGACTGGTTCATGCATCTGAAGCCAAGGTAAACCTAGAAGCATGGGATGGGATAAACCAGGATATACATAAAATCGCATTCGTTCAGTATGCATTAGACCTACCCGGAGTTCCACCAACTCGGTTTAAACTGGACGGGCTCGGTCAGCGGTTTGCCATCCACGGCGGACACCTGTAACGGATCAGGAAGACGCTGGACTGGTAAGCGGTAATGATCCACAACCGCCTGCTGGATGAAGTTCCCTGCAGCTCCAGAATCCAGTAGACAGTGTTCGGAGAATTTTATTGCTCCATAGGACACGGTGACAGAGATGTGTAAAGAGGGAGAGGACTGCTCTTTACCTAGGTTGGCCCCTCCTACCGGACCTAGGCACTGGAGTTTCCCGACTTTTTAGGACAGAAATGAATCAAATGTTCAGAACTACCGCAGTAGTAACAACTTCCCTCCTTGCGACGTGCCTCCCGGCGGCGGGTGGCCAAACTTACATGGTCCACCTCCATGGCCTCGGAGGCGGAGGGTGAAGTACCTGTTTTGTACAAACTAGAGTCCAGGTGATAGGACCTTTTGTCCCGCTTGATCTCCATGGAGCGCTCCTGAAAACGCAGGTCAATTCGGGTTGCCAAGGATATTAGCTCTTCCAAGAGAGTAGGTCTGTCCCGTCCCGCCAGCTCATCCTTGATTCTTCCGGATAGGCCTTCCCAGAAGTTAGCAACCAGGGCCTCATTGTTCCACGATAATTCAGACGAGAGGGTGCGGAATTTAACAGCATACTGAGCTACCGTGAGAGTACCTTGGCGCAGGCGGAGCAGAGCTGATGCAGTCGAAGTGGTACGACCAGGTTCATCGAAAGTCCTGCGAAAAGCCTCTAGGAAAGATTGAAGATCGTTAACCACCGGATCTCCTCTCTCCCATAGCGGGTTTAGCCAGGCAAGGGCTTCTCCTCCCAGGTGTGACATGATGAAGCCCACCTTGGCTCGGTCAGAAGCAAACATATGCCCCAAGATTTCGAAGTGTAGAGTGCACTGATTGAGGAAACCCCGACACAGAGTAGGATCACCCTGGAAACGGGTAGGAGCCGCCAGACGGGGACCTTGATTTGCCATGGGAACTGGTACCTGATTATTGATAGAAGAGTCAGGTGCAGACGAGGACCCTAGGGAATCCATGCGGGTAGACAAGCTGCGTAGATAAGTCGTGATCTTGTCCTGTTGAACTCCCAAACGGGCCACCTCCTGGCACAGATCCGTGGTCGGAGGTCTCTGGGATCCAGCGGGTTCCATGGCCGGAGCAATCTGTAACGAATGGAAGCGGAGGCAGAGGTGGTGAAGTTCACATTCGTTTTATTTTTTAATGTGGAACCTCGAGACCGCGGCCTGGGGGGCTCCGAAGGGGGCGTAACTAGTGAGCCCCGGGTACCCGTAGTAAGGCCCCTCGAACAGGACCAGAATGGAATACCCGGAGGACACAGGTGCTACCTCCAGTTAGACCCCGGACACGTGGCAGCTGTCCCAGAGGGACCAAAAGGGTAACAAGTATTTACAGAATCCGTGGAAAGTTCTTGACGGAGAAGGGTAAGGTCCTGGTCCAGAACGGATGGTAGAAGGCTGGCTTCAGTGACCTTGTCACGGTCCACGGGTACGGATGGCTGATGGCGGAACGGGATGACACTTGCGCCAGTAATAGCCGAGATTGTCCAGATTAGCCAGATACGGGTTAGCAATGATCTGAGGAGACAAACAGAATCAGCGAAGCACAGAGACTGCAGACGCAGCGCAGACAGAACAGGAACAGAACCGGATGTAGCAATGATAGAACACGTTGCTCCGGCACTCCCCTAATGGTGGAGTGACCAGATATAGTACTGAGTGCGCAGCCATTGGATAATTAGCTATTTCAAAAGATGCACGCTGCCCCTTTAAGAGAGGCGGTGGGCGCGGCCTCGCGTCCTAAGCCGACTGTCTGGAGGCCTGCCAGCAGCGTGCCAGGAAGTGGAGAAGGACTCAGGACGCCGGAGAGCAGATGGGACAGGAGACCCCAGCCCACGCACAGACCGCCGCAGAGGGACAGCCCGAGGAACAGGTGAGTGAGCAGAACGGAGTGCAGAGGCAGCGCTGGGACCGGGTGTAACACATATCTTGGCCTCTAAGCGAGTAAGAGGTAGGATCTATTACCTGGTGGACTGGAGGGGTTTTGGTCCTGAGGAGAGGTCTTGGGAGCCTAAAGAGAACATCCAGGCTCCTCTTCTTCTTAAAAGATTTCACGCAGGCTTGAAAAAGAGGGGGAGTAAAGAGGGGGAAACTGTTACACCCGGTCCCAGCGCTGGCCCTGCACTCCGTTCTGCTCACTCACCTGTTCCTCGGGCTGTCCCTCTGCGGCAGTCTGTGCGTGGGCTGGGGTCTCCTGTCCCATCTGTTCCCCGGCTACTGTGTCCTCCTCCACTTCCTGGCACGCTGCTGGCAGGCCTCCAGACAATCTGCTTAGGACGCGAGGCCGCGCCCACCGCCTCTCTTAAAGGGGCAGCGTGCATCTTTTGAAATTGCTAATTAACCAATGGCTGCGCACTCAGTACTATATCTGGTCACTCCACCATTAGGGGAGTGCCGGAGCAACGTGTTCTATCATTGCTACATCCGGTTCTGTTCCTGATCTGTCTGCGCTGCGTCTGCAGTCTCTGTGCTTCGCTGATACTGTTTGTCTCCTCAAATCTTTGCTAACCCGTATCTGGCTAACCTGGACAATCTCGGCTATTACTGGCGCAAGTGTCATCCCGTTCCGCCATCAGCCATCTGTACCCGTGGACCGTGACAAGGTCACTGAAGCCAGTCTACTACCATCCGTTCTGGACCAGGACCTTACTCTTCTCCGTCAAGAATCCTCCACGGACTCTGTAAATACCTGTTACCCTTTTGGTCCCCCTGGGACAGCTGCCACGTGTTCGGGGTCTAACTGGAGGTAGCACCTGTGTCCTCCGGGTATTCCATTCTGGTCCTGTTCGAGAGGCCTTACTACGGTACCCGGGGCTACTAGTTACGCCCCCTTCGGAGCCCCCCGGACCGCTGTCTCGAGGTTCCACATTAAAAAATAAAAACGAATGTGAACTTCACCACCTCTGCCTCCGCTTCCATTCGTTACAGTCGGGACTGCCCAGCAGGAGATCTGTCACATTGTGGATTGGAGCTGCTTCTCCTCCTATCTTCCAGCACAGGTGGCTCCTCTGATCTTATTTCCTGTCTCTCTCTTCTTCCCTTCAAAGACGCGCCATGCAGGAGGACAGGAGCACTGGCCAATCAGCTCTTCTGTCAGTGATGTGAGAGCGTTCATTGGCCAGTGTTCTTCTCCTGCATGACACCTCCGTCCCCTCTCTGAGTTGCTGAACCCCGAGGGTGAAAGCTGCTGCACATCAGTAATCATAAGTGCATATTCCCCCAGTATGAAGCGGGCAGCGGCACAGCAGGAGATAGTAATATGTCAGGGAGAGAAGAGCGGCCAAATGCAGGCACCAGCCGGCATCTGAAAGAACGGCCCCCGCAGATGCCGCCCCCCTTTTTATCAGCAGGTGGTGCCGCCTGAGGCAACTGACTCAAGTTGCCTCATGATAGGTGCGCCCCTGCTACCCAAGACCTGGTTGGTCCACATAGTCACCAGCAAAGCAGGCAAAGTTTGGTCAGTGACCCCATAGATGTTCCTTTTTAAAAATCAACTTAAAAAATGTTTAAATATGTCAATAATTGACATTGTGATGTATATTTGTCAGGTTACATGTGTAACCAACAGACACATTAGCTGATGTGTTTTTTGCATTTGTATGTTTAACCACATTATCATATATTTTACAGTGATTTATAGTATCATAGTATGAGCTCTCTATTTAATATACTAATTCATCATTTACCATGCTTGGTCAAAATGTCAAAAAACATACAGTGTGTGTCTGTGGCAGTATTTATGGTCCTCAGTAGCTTCATGTCTGTACCAAATATTTGGGGTATAAACAAACACACAAAAAAACCTTTACATTGTTAATTCAAGGGGTACTTGTCAGACATGTGGTAAGAATGTGAACTCATTAAATGTTCCATGACCGAACAAATGTGGTATATGATATTTTCCAGTCTGAACTGTATTAACCCCTTTCTGCCATCGGACGTACTATCCCGTCCATGTGCCCTGGGACTTAATTCCCATGGACGGAATAGTATGTCATATGCGATCAGCTGCGCTCACTGGGGGAGCGCAGCTGATCGCGGCCGGGTGTCAGCTGATTATCACAGCTGACACCCTGCACTATGTGCCAGGAGCGGTCACGGACCGCTCCCGGAACATTAACTTGTAACATTAACATGATCGCAGTGTTCCAGCGGTACAGGGAAGCATCGCACAGGGATCCCTGCATGCTTCCCTGAGACCCTCAGAACAACGCGATGTGATCGCATTGTTCCGATGGCCTACTCCCTGCAGGACCCCGGATCCAAGATGGCCGCAGGGTCCTTCCGGGTCCTGCAGGGAGGCGGCTTCCTCAGTGTGTGCTGAGAGCAGGCGCTGAGAAAGCATGCTGCACTGCCTGTGAGATTGCTGGTCTGACAGAGTCCTGTGCAAACTGTCAGACCAGAACCTGATATTATACAGTGATGTCCCACCCTGGGACAAAGCAAAAAAGTAAAAAAAAGATAAAAATGACATGTGTAAAAAGAAAAAATTCCTAAAAAAAAAAAATATTCCCCAATAAATACATTTCTTAAATGTAAAAAAAAAAAAAAAAAACGAAAAAACAATAAAAAGTACACATATTTAGTATCGCCGCATTCGTAACGACCCGCCCTGTAAAACTGTCTCACTAGTTAACCCCTTTAGTGAACCCCTTAAAAAAAAGGCAAAAAAAATTCTTTATCATCATACTGCCGAACAAAAAGTGGAATAACATGCGATCAAAAAGACGGATATAAATAAACATGATACCGCTGAAAACGTCATCTTGTCCCGCAAAAAACGAGCTGCCATACAGAATCATCAGCGAAAAAATAAGAAAGTTATAGCTTGCAGAATAAAGCGATGCAAAAATAATTATTTTTTATATAAAATTGTTTTTATTTATGAAAGTGCCAAAACATAAAAAAAGATATAAATGAGGTATCGCTGTAATCGTACTGACCCGAAGAATAAAACTGCTTTATCAATTTTACCACACACGGAACGGTATAAACTCAGCCCCCCAAAAGAAATTCATGAACTGTTGGTTTTTGTTCATTCTGCCTCCCAAAAATCGTAATAAAAAGCAATCAAAAAATGTCATGTGCCCAAAAATGGTACCAATAAAAACATCAACTTGTCCCGCAAAAAATAAGACCTCACATGACTCTGTAGGCCAAAATAATAAAAAATTATAGCTTTCAAAATGTGGTGATGCAAACACTATTTTTTGCAATAAAAAGCGTCTTAGCGTGTGACAGCTGCCAAACATAAAAACCCGATATAAATAGTAAATCAAACCCCCCTTTATCACCCCCTTAGTTAGGGAAAAATAATAAAATTTAAAAAACGTATTTATTTCCATTTTCCCATTAGGGTTAGGTTTGGGGCTAAAGTTAGGGTTGGGGCTAAAGTTAGGATTAGGGATAGGGTTGGGATTAGAGTTAGGGTGTGCTAGGGTTAGGTTTGTGGTTAGGGTTATGGTTAGGGTTGGGACTAAGGTTAGGGGTGTGTTGGGATTTGGGTTGGAGTTAGAATTGGGGGGTGTCCACTGTTTAGGCACATCAGAAGCTCTCCAAACGTGACATTGTGTCTGATCTCAATTCCAGCCAATTCTGCGTTGAAAAAGTCAAACGGTGCTCCTTCCCTTCTAAGCTTTGCCATGCGCCCAAACAGTAGTTTACCCCCACATATGGGGTATCAGCGTACTCTGGACCCCAAGAGTTATTGTGGATCCCTGCAGGCCCCCAGATCCAAGATGGCCGCGGCGTCCTTCCGGGTCCTGCAGGGAGGTTTCCTCAGTGCCTGCTGAGAGCAGGCGCAGGCAAGCCTCCTGCACTGCCTGTCAGTGCTCTGCAAACTGTCAGATCAGCGAACTGGCACTATATAATGATGTCCCACCCTGGAACAAAGTAAAAAATAAGTATAAGAAAGAAAAAAAATTAACATGTGTAAAAATAATTTTAAAAAATCCCTAAATAAAAGAAAAATTCCCCAATAAATTCATTTCTTTATGTAAATAAAATAAAAAAACAAGGCAAAAAATCAAACTAGCAATGCTTTATCATGATACCGCCAAACAAAAAGGGGAATAACACGCGATCAAAAAGACAGATATAAATAAACATGGTACAGCTGAAAACATCATCTGGTCCCGCAAAAAACTATCTGCCATACAGCGTTATCAGCAAAAAAAGTTATAGCTCACTGAATAAAGCGATGCAAAAATAATAATTTTTTTATAAAAAAAATAGTTTATTGTAGAAAAGCGCCAAAACAAAAAGTGATATAAATGAGGTTTTGCTGTAATAGTACTGACCCGAAGAATAAAACAACTTAATCAATTTTACCACACACAGAATGGTATAAATGCCCCCCCAGAAGAAATTCATAATTGCTGGTTTTTGTTCATTCTGCCTCAAAAAAAAAAAAAAAAGGAATACAAAGCGATCACAAGATGTCATGTGCCCAAAAATGGTACCAATAAAAAAGTCAACTCGTCCTGCAAAAAATAAGACAACATGAATGTGGGCCAAAATATGGAAAAATTATAGCTCTCGAAATGTGGTGATGCAAAAACTATTTTTGCAATAAGAAGTCTTTTAGCGTGTGACAGCTGCCAAACATAAAAACCTGCTTTATCACCCCCTTAGTTAGGGAAAAATTTTAAAAAAAATGTGTATTTATTTCCATTTTCCCCATTAGGGCTAAGGTTGGAGTTAGAATTGGGGGTTTCCACTGTTTAGGCACATCAAGTCAAATGGCGCTCCTTCCCTTCAGTGCTCTGCCATGTGCCCAAACAGTGGTTTCCCCCCACATATGGGGTACCAGCATACTCAGGACAAATTGCACAATAACTCTTGGGGTCCAATTTCTTTGTTACTGTGATGAACGGCTGCCGACCGCCACACAGTAGCCCGGGGTATCACTGCTTGTGATCCCATCGCTGCCACCAATGTGACGATAAACACCGACGGATCCTTTGTAGATGAACAGCCTGCCCTTTTCCTTCCACAACTGTTGGGTCTCTTGTGGAGCATCTGTATCGACCCGCCACCACAATTGTGGATTACCAGGGCAATGGGGTACTCAGAGCCGAGCCCATGGAAGTCTATGGGGTTGTCACAGGTAGCGGTGGCTCGGTCTGTGGCCCTGGCGGTCTGGCGTATGTTGGGGGGTATATTTACAGGGGATAGATATATTTACAGTTCGTGACGCCACCTGTAGTCTCTGGTAATTTGTACCAGCGCTGCTGTAGATCTCTGAGGGGATGGTGAGGCAGCTAGATGTCGGGTCCCCTACAGGTGGGACTTTTCCCTCAGGTCGGTAGTTAAAGCAGGGTTGTGCAGGCATGCAAATAAATAACTCAGTCTCACACCGTCAGCGTCTTTCCATACCTTTTACTTGTAAGATGGTAAGGCAGGTCCCAGGGAGGCTGATCCATGGAGAATGTATTTCAAGATAGCAGCTGGACAAGTTAGGGGCCTCCTTTACTTTCACAATGATGAGTCCAACCAGCATAAAGCGTAGTTCCCTCTATAAACTCCAGCTATTCCAAAGCTGTACTGCCCGGTCAGTTTTGTGGTCGGAGCCTTCCTGTGAGAGAGCTGAATTCCTATCTTGTCCTGCAGAGACTCAAGGTCCTCACTCCCCCTGACCCCAGTTACGTACCGACTCTTCAGGGCTGCTTGCCGCGACCTAAGGTCCGGTAAGCCTCTGGTTTTCTTACCACTATGCGTGAAGCTATAGTGATCCTTCGGTCCCCAGTGACCGTTAACAATGTGCAGGACTTCTCCAATCCAAAAGCACTTTTAAGTATTCCTTCCACTGTGCCTTTCGCCTTGTCCGCGCTTGTAGTGTGTAGCCCTGGTACACAATACCAGGAGGATGAGTGGAGAGGTAACGGTTAAGGGCTCTTCATGATATCACGTACACTTCGGACACACCCAGCAGGGGTGTGGAGGGGAGTGGTGAGCAGTCAGTCTCCTGTTTTCGGACAGAGGAGTCTAGCCTGGACTTGGAGGGAGGAAGTAATCCAGCCTGAGCCTGTCAGCAGTTCAGAAAGTGGAGGCTAGTACAGGTGAGCTAGTTCACCTCAGCCTAGTCAGAGCTGTGCCCCACTAGAAGACGGACTGAGACATCTATTGAGAGTGTGAGCAAGTCGAAGGGCATAGTGGAAGAGAACAGAAAAGTGCCATAGGTATAGGATACCTGCACATTGTTACCGGTCACTGGGGACCGAAGGATCACTATAGCTTCACGCATAGTGGTAGGAAAACCAGAGGCTTATCGGACCTTAGGTCGCGGAAAGCAGCCCCTGAAGAGTCAGTACGTAACTGGGGTCAGGGAGAGTGAGAACCTTGAGTCAGTGCACGACAGGAATTGGAACTCAGCTCTCTCATAGGAAGGCTCCAACCACAAAACTGACCGGGCAGTACAGCTTTGAAATAGCTGGAGTTTCAGGAGTGAACTACGCTTTACGCTGGTTGGACTCATCATCATTGGAAAGCAGAGGAGGCCCCTAACTTGCTTAGCCGTTGCCTCAAAGCTCATCCTCCATCAACCCCATCAGCCTCCCTGGGACCTGCCTTACCATCTTACAAGTAAAAGGTATGGAAAGACGCTGACCGTGTGAGACTGAGTTATTTATTTGCATGCCTGCACAACCCTGCTTTAACTACCGACCTGAGGGAAAAGTCCCACCTGTAGGGGACCCGACATCTAGCTGCCTCACCATCCCCTCAGAGATCTACAGCAGCGCTGGTACAAATTACCAGAGACTACAGGTGGCGTCACGAACTGTAAATATATCTATCCCCTGTAAATATACCCCCCAACATACGCCAGACCGCCAGGGCCACAGACCGAGCCACCGCTACCTGTGACAACCCCATAGACTTCCATGGGCTCGGCTCTGAGTACCCCATTGCCCTGGTAACCCACAATTGTGGTGGCGGGTCGACACAAAACTTTGGCGTCACGAACAGGATACGAAACTTGCAGCATTGCGAGCCCTGTGTGCCTGTGGAGTGTTTTGGTGAAAAAGACTGTTGCTGTTGTTTGGCGCCAAATACCGCCATATTTGCCGCCAGATTCGCGCCCTAAGGCGCTGGAGAAGAAGGTGGGCGTACCTGAAAGAGTGCGCAAAGGCTTGGACACGCCCCCGGCTCTGACTCAGCGGCAGGTCCTGCAACAGGAAGTGAACGCTCTGACATCAGAGCGCCTGCGACGAAGGTCCTGTTCCCACTGCTGTGCCTGTGAAATAGCAGCGTCTGAAACCGGTAGGCTCCGTTTAACCAAGGGGGCGCTAAGATGTCACAACAACCGGCTGACAGTGCGGCCCCGGCCGGAGGCCCCAATCCCGCACCGCTTGGTATTGTAGCGCCAGATGGGGGTGCAGGCCCCGCACCCAGTCCGGTAGTCCCGATCATGCCACTAACGCTCCCATATATGCCTGGGGCGAAATGGCTTCCCCAGTACAGCGGTGAGCCAGGCACATTAGCAGGCTTCAAGCGGAAGTTATGCAGCATCCTAGAAATGTACTCCATGCCTGAGAGACAAAAAGCTGCTGTGCTAATAGGGCAGCTAACTGGCGCTGCTGAGAGGGAAGTGGAGACTTGGGATACCGTTGATCAGGAGTCGGTACTGCGATCTTCCTTAAGCTGCATGCCATATTTGAAGACCACACAGAAACGGATCTCCGGATGGCCTTCTATCACTGTTCACAACAGCCAGGTGACAGCATCCGGGACTACGCTTGCCGACTACAAGGAGCCCTGAGAGCTCTTAAGCAGATTAATAATTTAAATGCTATCGATGAGAATAAAATGCTGAAAGAGCAATTTATACAGGGATTGAGGTCCCAAGAGGAACGCAGAACTGTAAATTGGTGGTCCTTAGATCATCCGGATGCTACCTTTGATGCCCTAAAGGACATGGCAATAAAAGGGCTGCGGCCCCTGGGCAAACCTGAGGTGGCAACCCAACATCATCAGGCTGAAGTCACTCTGGAACCGGCAGTAACCCCCTGTTCCCCGCTAGTGGCAGAAACCAAAGCGCAGGTGACCCCTCCCAGTGAATTGGATTGTCTGCGCTCAGAGGTGCGCCAGCTGACTAAAAATCTGGCTGCTGTGATGAGTGCCCTGCAGCTGCGGAAAGAGGAGGAAGGGAAGATCTTGTTAGCTGACTGCCCAGAAGACGTCCCGTGGATGCACCGGAGAAGAAGGAAGACGTCGCCCCCCCGGAGGAGGACAACGCCACCCCCAGGAGCAACCTCTGATCAACACCCTCCTCGTCGAGAGATCATCTGTTACCGATGCAACCGGAAAGGTCATCTGTCTCCACAGTGTCCTTTAAACGGGCAGAACCTGGGTCCGAGGGCCAACACCCAGGAGAATACCCGTCAGGCCCCCTAGACTGGAACCGCAGGTATGTGGGTGGGCGACCCTACCTGTCTATCATCTTAGATGGTATTGCAGTTCCGGCATTGTTAGACACTGGGTCCCAGGTGACCCTAATACCTGATGCCCTATATACTAAGTACTGGTCAATGGACAGTCTTAAACCCCCGAGCCCTGACTTTACCGTGTATGCTTCTAATGGTCTTCCTGTAGAAGTACTCGGGACAAAATGTGTAGATGTAAAGGTGGGCAGAGAGGAGTTGAAAGACCAGGGGCTTCTGGTAGTAAAGACTGTAAATGAGGAGAACGGTTTAAATATAATTTTGGGTACTAACATTATCGGTAATTGTTTGGGAGAAGTTGTGTTCTTGCTCCAACAGCTCGCTGAGATTGCCCGACCAAGGCAGAGAGGAGTAATCCAAAGAGAGATCCGGGCCCTGGTGTGTCAGCAGCAAGCGAAGCTTACAGACGGCGAAATTGGTAATGTACGGGTCACTGACTCGGATCCTATTGTGATACCCCCAATGAGTGAAATGATCATCTGGTGCAGGGCAGCCATAGGTCTGAGAGGACAGAACTACCAAGCTGTAGTAGAACCCCACCATTCAGAACATAGACCTACACTTATGACTGCTAGAGGAGTAGTAGAAGTGGTGAATGGAAGAGTACCGGTACGGCTTCTCAATTGGGGAGATGATGAGGTAAACTTACCCCGTTATGCAACCATTGCTAAACTACATGCTGTCGACAATAATTCTATTCTCCCGGCTGAGTCCTTAGACTCCTGTCAAATAGCGGAGGACAATGACCCAGCAACTCAGGTGGCGGAATGGTGTCAGCAGCTCCATGTTGGGACGGACACCACTCCCGCTCACCAGAAGCAAGGGGTATTACGGGTGGTGCAAGAGTACGCCCAAGTGTTTAGCAAGAATCCACTTGATTTTGGGATAATTAAGGGAGTACAACATCATATCCCTACGGGCAGTCATCCTCCCATCAAAGAGCGGTACAGGCCTATACCTCCAGCTCATTATCAGAAGGCTAAAGAAATGTTGAATGATATGAAGAAAGCCGGGGTGATAAGGGATAGTTGTAGCCCCTGGGCAGCCCCTCTAGTTCTGGTTAAAAAGAAAGATGGTAGTATGAGAATGTGTGTGGATTACAGGCAGGTGAACCGCATAACACACAAGGATGCATACCCGTTACCACGTATAGAGGAATCATTAGCTGCTCTGAAAACGGCTAACTACTTTTCTACCCTCGATCTGACTAGTGGTTACTGGCAAGTGGCTGTGGCTGAGGAGGATCGTGAGAAAACGGCTTTCACCACCCCAATGGGGCTCTGTGAGTTCGATAGAATGCCGTTTGGGCTCAGCAGTGCCCCAGGAACATTTCAGAGAGTGATGGAAAACTGTCTGGGACATCTCAATTTTGAAACCGTGCTGCTATACCTAGACGACGTTATCGTGTATTCCAAGACATATGAGGACCATCTGAAGCACCTGGCAGAAGTATTTGAGTCCCTGTCCAGGTACGGGATGAAGTTGAAACCCTCAAAATGCCATCTACTCAAACAGAAGGTACAATACTTGGGGCACATCGTCAGTTCGGAAGGAGTAGCGCCGGACCCAGAGAAAGTCACTGCCATCCAGAAGTGGCCGGAGCCGAAGAACCTTAAGGAAGTGCGACAGTTCCTGGGACTAACGGGTTACTACAGAAGGTTCGTGAAAGATTACACGAAGAAGGCAGCTCCTTTACAGGACCTCCTGGTAGGACAATCCTTAAAGAGCAGAAACCCTCCCTTTAACTGGGGTAAAGAACAGGCTGAAGCATTCCAAAAGATGAAAGAGATCCTTACAGGTGATGAGATCTTGGCCTATCCTGATTACAGCCAACCGTTCCTGTTGTACACCGACGCCAGTAATGAAGGTTTGGGAGCAGTTCTCAGTCAGAAGCAGAATGGCCAAGAAAAAGTCATCGCATATGCCAGCAGAAAACTCAGGCCAACTGAGAGGAATCCGGAAAATTATAGCAGCTTCAAGCTGGAGTTTCTGGCGCTGGTCTGGGCCATTACTGAAAGATTTAAGCACTATCTGGCCTCCAATCAGTTCACTGCGTTTACAGATAACAACCCCTTAACGCACCTGGAGACTGCCAAGCTGGGTGCCATGGAGCAGCGATGGATGGCTCGGTTGTCCAATTACCAGTTTACTATCAAGTACCGGGCAGGTCGAAAGAATGCTAATGCCGACGCATTGTCCCGAATGCCGCATGACTCTGACACGGAAGAAGAATCGGACGACCTGGAAGAAATTGAGCTACCTGCGTTCCATCGAAATGGGGTAGTCCACGAGCATCGAGTCAACAGAAAGCAGTATGGTGCAACATTAAATCCTTTACCCCATCACAGCTGGAAAGAGACTCAGGACAGTGATCCAGTGGTCAGCCGCATCAAGGAGTTGTTAAGACAGGAAGGCTCCTCTTTGGAAAAGGATGCACCTATGTCAGCCAAGCTCCTGTGGAACGAGAAAAGCAGGTTGTTCCTATACCGTGAGAAGTTGTGCAGGAGATACGTCAACCCCAGAACCCATGAGATGGTCTGGCAAATAGTGGTCCCCAAGGCAGACGTCCCAATGGTGTTGGAAGCATACCACGATCAAGCAGGACACTTTGGCTGGAGAAAGCTGGAGACCCTGTTGAGATGCCGGTTCTACTGGGTAGGGATGCGCAGCTCCATTGAGAGGTGGTGTCGGAACTGTGGACCCTGTGGTCTCAGAAGAAAGGACTACGGTAGTCAGAAGGCGCCCCTGCAACCTATCCGGACGACTCGTCCCTGGAGATTGTGGCCCTGGACCACGTCAAACTGTCGCCAAGTAGATCTGGATACTCATACGCCTTGACCATGGTGGACCATTACTCCAGATTCTGGTGGTTGTTCCAGTTAAGGACCAGACCGCAGTGACGGCAGCGAAAACCTTTCAAGCAAGCTTCTGCAGACCGCATGGGTATCCGGAGCAAGTATTAACCGATCAGGGACCTGCTTTCGAAGCCGATCTATTCAAGGAATTCTGTCACATGTACGGGTGCAAGAAAATTAGAACAACACCATATCACCCTCAAACCAACGGTCTTTGTGAAAAAATGAACCATATTGTCCTTGACTTGTTGAGATCCATACCGTTGGAAGATAGAAATCGATGGCCGGATTTACTACCTGATTTGGTTGATTTGTATAACCATATACCTGTAAGTTCAACTAACTGCACTCCAGCTTATCTTATGCGAGCAAGGCCCGGAAGACTACCAATGGATCTAGAACTTGGAGTGGTAGAACCGGAGGCAGACGACGCCGTTGAAAACTGGGACATCAATCGGCAAGAGCAATACAGAAGAGTGCAAATCTGTGTAGAGGAAAGTCTCAACAAGGCACGGGAGAAACAGGAAGATATTTACAACAGAAATGCTCCTGCCAAGCCTTTGATGCCTGGAGAAGTGGTATTGAAAAGGAAAAGGAAAATGCACAAATTGGATAACCAGTGGGAGCAAGAACCCTACGTCGTACAAGATTCCAAATATGACAACAGAAAAGTTTGTATCATCAGTAGGGACGGAGGAAGAACAATAACCACTGTGTCCAGAGACCATTTGAAATTGTGTCCAGAACCCTTAAAGCGTTGTGAAAAGAACCCTGTCATCAATCAAGAAGAAAGGAAAGAAGAGGTCATACACACGGATCTGGGAGATTTTCCTGCGGATTGGCCTAGACTGGGAGATGCTGTAATAGTTCCGGTGTTGCAGTTTTATCAGCCACAAGAGGAAATTCTACCTCCAGTTGTGCCCGTGGTGCCAGTCGAGCCCATTCAGGAGTTACCCATTCCAGCAACACCTCAACCTACGGAATCTCAAGAAGGATCATCTGAAGCAGCGCCCCATACTATGGGATCCCCTGGTGAAGCTGACTCACACCGCCCAGCCATCAGTACGCTTGCCAGATCCATAGAAAGATTGAGGCAGTTCTATAGTTTGCCGTTACGCAGTGCAGACAGATCACAACTTAATATACCTGAAGCTACTCCACGTAGATCAGAGCGAATCACAAAAGGGAAGATACCCATTCGATACCAGCAGTAATTATAACAAATTAATGTGAATATTGAAAAAAGTATATATATATATGTGTCTTTTTCTTATTGTGTCTTATAATGGACTCAGAGGCTGAGGACTGAGCCAGCCCAGAAACTGTATCTTGTAAATAGTTGCACTAAGGTGCCTTTTAATGGTTTCACACGAAGCCTTGACTTACCTCTGAACATAAAACCCGTGTGGTGAGGCACTGAGTGAGGTCTGCATTCGGATGTCCTGCAGCCCACCCAGGACCCACGTTGAAGGTTTGGTGCGGGTCCTTCACAAGTATACCGTATATTTATTGAATGCTATTTAATATTTGTATTTCTTTATAATGTTTGCAACGTTCAAGATATCCTCACCTCCCGGATGGGACGAACCAATGTTAATTGTTTAATGTTTTCATGCATAAACAAAAATGTCTCTTTATATTTTACAGCCCGGGAGTGCTGTCGTTTACCATGGGGGAATGTGTAGCCCTGGTACACAATACCAGGAGGATGAGTGGAGAGGTAACGGTTAAGGGCTCTTCATGATATCACGTACACTTCGGACACACCCAGCAGGGGTGTGGAGGGGAGTGGTGAGCAGTCAGTCTCCTGTTTTCGGACAGAGGAGTCTAGCCTGGACTTGGAGGGAGGAAGTAATCCAGCCTGAGCCTGTCAGCAGTTCAGAAAGTGGAGGCTAGTACAGGTGAGCTAGTTCACCTCAGCCTAGTCAGAGCTGTGCCCCACTAGAAGACGGACTGAGACATCTATTGAGAGTGTGAGCAAGTCGAAGGGCATAGTGGAAGAGAACAGAAAAGTGCCATAGGTATAGGATACCTGCACATTGTTACCGGTCACTGGGGACCGAAGGATCACTATAGCTTCACGCATAGTGGTAGGAAAACCAGAGGCTTATCGGACCTTAGGTCGCGGAAAGCAGCCCCTGAAGAGTCAGTACGTAACTGGGGTCAGGGAGAGTGAGAACCTTGAGTCAGTGCACGACAGGAATTGGAACTCAGCTCTCTCATAGGAAGGCTCCAACCACAAAACTGACCGGGCAGTACAGCTTTGAAATAGCTGGAGTTTCAGGAGTGAACTACGCTTTACGCTGGTTGGACTCATCATCATTGGAAAGCAGAGGAGGCCCCTAACTTGCTTAGCCGTTGCCTCAAAGCTCATCCTCCATCAACCCATCAGCCTCCCTGGGACCTGCCTTACCATCTTACAAGTAAAAGGTATGGAAAGACGCTGACCGTGTGAGACTGAGTTATTTATTTGCATGCCTGCACAACCCTGCTTTAACTACCGACCTGAGGGAAAAGTCCCACCTGTAGGGGACCCGACATCTAGCTGCCTCACCATCCCCTCAGAGATCTACAGCAGCGCTGGTACAAATTACCAGAGACTACAGGTGGCGTCACGAACTGTAAATATATCTATCCCCTGTAAATATACCCCCCAACATACGCCAGACCGCCAGGGCCACAGACC
Organism: Oophaga sylvatica; assembly: GCA_033576555.1. Taxonomy (NCBI): domain Eukaryota; kingdom Metazoa; phylum Chordata; class Amphibia; order Anura; family Dendrobatidae; genus Oophaga; species Oophaga sylvatica. The sequence goes on from JARQOD010009967.1 coordinate 25,414, forward strand.
AAGCCACCGCTACCTGTGACAACCCCATAGACTTCCATGGGCTCGGCTCTGAGTACCCCATTGCCCTGGTAACCCACAATTGTGGTGGCGGGTCGACACAGTAGCATAAACACTCACACTTTCAAAGGTCATATAATCAATCCCTTCTTTTCTTCCTTTAGAGTTTGTTGCCAGAATCTCAGTATTCCTCTAGGCAGGAGCACGTCTCTGAACCTTCACTGTCCTTGGGACAGGAGACTGAAGTATCTGTACTAAACTCTTCCTTCTCAATAAATGTCTTCAAGTGAGGTACAGCTCTGACCAGGCTGAGGTGATCTATATCTCGCCCTTACTGGCCTCCACTTGCTGAACTGCTGACAGACCCAGGCTGGACTGCTTCCTCCCTCCAGGTCCAGGCTAGACTGTGTAACGTCTGCCCTGTCCGAAGACAGGATGTTATGTTACGGTAGCTGAGGAGTGCAGGTAAAAAAGGAAATACACCAGAGCAGTTGGAATCTATGAGATTGCAGTACCCTGACTAACCACCGCAACTAGAGGCAGCCGTGGAGCGTTCCTACGATGGTCCTAGACGCCTCGTCACAGCCTGAGAAACTAACTACACCTAAAGATAGAAATAGGAAAGCTATCTGCCCCGGAGCAGAACCCCAAAGATAATAGAAAGCCCCCAAACATGTAATGGCGGTTAGACAAGAAGAAATACTGACACAGAAAGAAAATAGTATGAGCAAACGCTGGGGCCCAAACTATCTAAATAGAAAAGGACAGGAAGGGTACTTACTGCAATCCCAGAAAACCCTGAAAAACACCAACTCTACTAATTTCAAAATCACCTGAGATCACACGACCTCTACCACCTAAATTAGTTCTCTGGTGTAACAAAAACAGCAGCCACTGAAAAAACTGCAAAAAGCAAAAGTACAAAACACAGTGGCTGGACTAAACTGAGAGGGCAAAAGCCCCGGAGGGGACCCAGAAGGCCCCCACAGAAGTGCAGGACAAAATGCAAAAATATAGCAAAAACACAAAATAAGAAATTGTCTTATCTGATAGCAGGAGATGCAGACACGACACAGCAGGCTACAAGGGAAACTGGAAAGAAGGATTCAGACCAGAACAATTGATCACCGGCAACCCTGATGGGAAAATGATTCCCTTAAATAAGACCAATCAGTAACACCTGATTCCCAATCCTCACTAGTACCGCTTGTAACCACCAGAGGGAGCCTCTGCTCAGAACTCATCTCAAACCCATTCACAACAGTACCCCCCCCTTGAGGAGGGGTCACCGAACCCTCATTTGAGCAACCAGGTCGGTCAGGATGAGTTCTATGATACGCACGGATAAGTCTCCTAGCATGGATGTCCGAAGCAAACACCCAAGAATTATCTTCCTGACCATAACCTCTCCATTTAACCAAATACTGGAGTCTTCGTCTAGAAAAACGAGAATCCAATATTTTCTCAACCACATACTCCAGATTGCCCTCAGCCAAAACAGGGTCAGGAGGCACAGCAGCAGGAACCACTGGCTCAACAAACCTCTTCAACAAGGACTTGTGGAACACGTTATGGATCTTAAATGTCCCTGGAAGAAGCAAACGAAAAGAAACAGGATTAATAATCTCCATGATCTTATAAGGTCCAATGAACCTAGGCTTAAATTTAGGAGATGCTACTCTCATAGGAATATTCTTTGAGGACAACCAGACCAAGTCCCCCACTTTAAACCGAGGACCATCAGTCCTATGCCGGTTAGCAAACCGCTGGGCCTTCTCCTGAGAGAGGGACAACCTCTCCACTACCTGGTCCCAAATCTGCTGCATACGCTCAACAACAGAGTCAACACCTGGACAGACAGAAGCCTCCGTCTGTCCTGAAGAAAATCGAGGGTGAAACCCAGAATTACAGAAAAACGGAGACATCAAAGTGGCAGAGCTAGCCCTATTATTAAGAGCAAACTCAGCCAAAGGCAAAAAAGAGACCCAGTCATCCTGATCAGCAGACACAAAGCATCTTAGATAAGTCTCCAATGTCTGGTTTGTTCTCTCAGTTTGACCATTGGTCTGAGGATGAAATGCCGAGGAGAAAGACAATTGAACACCCAGTTTAGAACAAAAAGTCCTCCAAAATCTGGAAACAAACTGGACTCCTCTGTCAGACACAATGTTCTCAGGAATGCCGTGTAAACGAACCACGTGCTGAAGGAACAACGGCACCAATTCAGAGGAGGAAGGCAACTTAGGTAATGGCACAAGATGTATCATTTTGGAAAACCTATTACAAATTACCAGATGGTGGTCATTCTCTGAGAAACAGGAAGGTCGGAAATGAAATCCATAGAGATATGGGTCCATGGTCTCTTGGGCACAGGCAATGGCATCAACAAACCACTAGAGCGAGAGCAAGGCTTGGAGCGAGAGCAAGTCCCGCAGGACTGCACAAATTCCCTGACATCGCGAGACAAGGTAGGCCACCAAAAGGACCGCTAACCAAGTCTCTGGGTACCAAAAATCCGGGAAGCCCAGCCAATGCGGAACAATGATCTCGACTCACACTCTTTTTTCCCTTGGTCCGGGGCAAACAATTTTCCAACAGGGGAGCGCTCGGGCCTATCTCCTGACACCCCTCCAGAGCAAGTCTCAAATTAGGCGAATGGCGGAAAGAACTACACCCCCTTCAAAATAACAGGGGGATCAATAGCAGGGACCCCCCAAAGGGAAATCCTCGAGGGGGAAAATCCCCTTAACATTCTTAGGCCGGAAAAAGGAAACCAAAAATTTTTAAAACTTGGAAAAACAAGGCCCACCTGGCCTGTCTGGGTTTTGATCGCTTGGGCAGTTTCCCAGAAAACCCAATTTCTTAGGCCGAAGGCCCCCACCTGATTTTTGGCTCCCCCCAGCCAATGTCTACTCTTCAAAAAACCCATTCATGGGCCCAAAAATCCCGATTACCCACGTCATAATTACGTTTAGTAGGAGAAAATTTTCGAGAAAAAACCACAGGGCTTTAATTGGGTCTTTTGGGGCAAAAAGGGACCTGCCCCAATTCAGAGGATCAAATCCACCGAAATGGCAGGAAACATCAGGCTCCGTAGAACAGGGGAAAAAGTGAATTCGCTTAAATTCCTGAAACGAAAAAGTTCAGGAGGCCAATTCACCACATCAAAACCCTTTCGGGCAAATCAGTTAAGGTTTAACAATAACAGAGAAATTACCCTAAATTTTGATAAAAATTGGCAAAACCCCCAAAAAAATTTGAAACCTTTTAAAGAATGGTTGGACCCAATCACAGAGGCCCGAACTTGACGGGTCCTTTCAATAAAATGGGGACCAAAAAGAATCCCCGAAAAGAGATTTCCCCTTTTCCCCAAAAAAAAGACACTTTGATCCCCCCACATACAGGCATTCTCTCTCAAAAACGGAAAAAGTTCGAACATGTTTTTCTGACCCATCATTAGAAAAATCAAGATACATCCAAATAAAAATCAGAAACTTTTCCACAAAATCCTGAAAAAGTCATTCATGAAGGCTGGAAAAAGGGAAGGGGCAATTTGTGAGCCCAAAGGGCATACAAGGTACTCAAAAGCCCTTCAGGGGGGTTAAATGCCCTCTTCCATTCATTCCCCCTGCTTAATGCGAATAGGGTTTTACGCCCCCTGAGGTAAGTTGGTAAACCAAAACTTTTTCACTGGGGAAAAAGGTCAGAAATAAGGGGAAC